>JBBHKE010000533.1:46349-108849 GCA_037447655.1 Zygnema cylindricum | reverse complement strand
CCTCTCCACCTCTCCACCTCTCCACCTCTCCACCTCTCCACCTCTCCACCTCTCCACCTCTCACCTCTCCACCTCTCCACCTCTCCACCTCTCCACCTCTCCACCTCTCCACCTCTCCACCTCTCCACCTCCACCTCTCCACCTCTCCACCTCTCCACCTCTCCACCTCTCCACCTCTCCACCTCTCCACCTCTCCACCTCTCCACCTCTCCACCTCTCCACCCTCTCCACCTCTCACCTCCACCTCTCCACCTCTCCACCTCTCCACCTCTCCACCTCTCCACCTCTCCACCTCTCCACCTCTCCACCTCTCCACCTCTCCACCTCTCCACCTCTCCACCTCTCCACCTCTCCACCTCTCCCCTCCACCTCTCCCTCCCTCCACCTCTCTCCCCTCTCCCTCTCCCTCTCCCCTCCCTCTCCCTCTCCCTCTCCCTCTCCCTCTCCCTCTCCCTCTCCCTCTCCCTCTCCCTCTCCCTCTCCCTCTCTCCATCTCCCTCCCTCCCCTCTCTCCCACTCTCCTTCTCTCCTCTCGCCCTCTCGCCCTCTCTCTCCCCTCTTTCTCCCCTCTCTCCTCTCGCCCTCTCTCTCCCTCTCTCTCCCTCTCCCCCTAACCTCTCCCTCTCCCCTCTCCCCTCTTACTCTCCCTCCCCTCTCCCTCTCCCCGCTCCCTCCCCCTCTCCCTCTCCCCTCTCTCTCTTCCCCTCTCCCTTCTCCCTCTCACTCTCCCTCTCCCTCTCCCTTCTCCCCACTCCCTCTCCTCTCTCCCTATCCCCTTTCCCTCTCCCCTCAGCCTCTCCCTCTCTCCTCTCCCTCTCCGTCTCCCTCTCCCTCTCCGTCTCCCTCTCCCTCTCCCTCTCCCTCCCACTCTCCCTCTCCCCTCTCTCACACCCCTATCTCCTCTCCCCCTCTCACTCTCACCTCTCCCTCTCCCCTCTCCCTTCTCCCCTCTCCCTTTTCCCTCTTCCTTCTCCCGCTCCCCTCTCCCGCTCCCCTCTCCCTCTCCCTTCTCATCTCTCCCTCTCCCTCTCCCCTCTCCCGCTCCTCTCTCTCTCCTCTACCTCTCCCTCTCCTCCCTCCCTCTCCTCCCTCCCCTCTCCTCTCATCCCCTCTCATCCCCTCTCATCCCCTCCCCTCTCATCCCCTCCCCTCTCATCCCCTCCCCTCTCATCCCCTCCCCTCTCATCCCCTCTCCTCTCATCCCCTCCCCTCTCCTCCCCTCTCCTCCCCTCTCCTCCCCTCTCCTCCCCTCTCCCCTCTCCCCTCTCCCCTCGTGGAGTGTAACTCTGTACCTTGTATAGTGTCTGCTGTTTTGGAGCGAATAATAAACGTTTTTTTCCATTTTCAATCCAAAAAAATACGTTTTTTTTCTCGTCCTTCCTTCTTTCGCAGATAGGACGATCTAATACGTTTAAACGTGACATTTCGTAACGTTTCTACAATGCGGATCTGCAACAGTTTTTTTCCGTACAATGCTCTTGAGTTCGAAAGGAAAACGTTGGAGAAACTTTCTCAGCCCAATTAAAAAAAAACGAGAAAAAAGGTAAAAAAAAACTGAAAAAAAAAGATCGAAAAGGGGGAAAAAAAGGTTGAAAAGGTAATCAAAGATGTCTACTTAAGAAAGGTGTTTCCCCCTCTCTCTCCCCCTCTCTCCCTCTCTCCCTTTCCCTCTCCCTCTCCCTTCGCGGGGAGTAACTCTGTACCTTATATAGTGTCTGTTTTTTTGGAGCGATTAATAAACGATTAAAAACCCTAAAAAACCCTGATAATAAAAAATACCCCCTTAAAATATGAAAACGTGATAAATATTAGAATATAGTTAATATAATAATCAATTCTATAATCAAATAGCAAAAACAATTTTGAATAATTTTTGCTTACTATAATTTTTTGCTCGATTAGATCGATCGGAATCTCCGAACCTTGACAACCTTAAAAATATTTCAATAAATTGCAATAGATATATATACATACATACATACATACATACATACATACATACATACATACATACATACATACATACATACATACATACATAAATACATATATATACCATATTTCAATTAGCAAATATAATCAAATAGTGGAAACAATTTCTAATAATAGTTGTTCACTGGAAAATTAGTTTCGTTTAAAAACATTTTCATGATTCCCGATCTTGAAGGAACCTATGGACCTTCTTGCAATAAAATTATGTAATAATTATATAATTTAATAATTAATAATTATATTAAAAGAATGCCTAACCCATACCCAGAATGATTTATGAAACATTAATAAGGTTTTACTGTATCAACGTGAGCAAGGAAGGAGGGAGAGAGAGAGAGGGAGAGAGGGTGGTGGGAGGGAGGGAGGGAGGGAGAGAGGGAGGGAGGGAGGGAGGGAGGGAGGGAGGGAGAGAGAGTGAGAGAGAGAGAGAGAGAGAGAGAGAGAGAGAGAGACAGACAGAGACAGAGAGAGAGATGGAGTAAGATTCCACTTAACTCCTCATCTTGACACGTGTCCATCCACTCCAAATGTGGTTGTGGCTCACTCTCAAATTAGTCAGAAGAATTTACAATTTTTTTTTTAACCCTGCACAAACAAATTAATATTAAATTAATTAGCAAAAGTCTAAATTAAATTAGCAAATTAAACTAATTAGGAAAGTCTAGTAAAGACTAAAAGCTCCTTTGTACTTGCAAATTCATGACAGTTAAAATGTTTTTGTCTTTTGGTGTAGCACCATCTCTATATGCAGTGTAACCCAAGTTTAACCCACTTTCAACATCCCACAAAAAACCAACTCCTGCTAAAAATTTTAACATCTTTTTTATGAATGGTTTTGATGCTCTTTTGTGGTACAAATAAAAACAAGGATGTCATTTTAATAAAAAATATAAGAAAATTAGGATTTCATTTGGATAAACACATACAAAATTCTCAACTAGAGACAAAAAACATCTCATGCATCTTTCCTACATGGTGGGAAAGCATTTTTTTTTTTTTATGGGTAAAAATACCCATTAACCATAATACCCATTTAATTCAAATTGCCCAATCTATGTGCGAAATTCCGTTTTTTTTTCCTCCGTTTTTTCATCCTCCATTTTTTTTTCTTCCGTTTTTTCATCCTCCTTTTTTTTCTTCCGTTTTTTGGGACAGATTTCCGTACGATAGGTATATGGTGATAACCTTAAGCTAAATCCAAACATTTTTTTTTTTTTTGTTTTTTTCCTTACAAGTAACATTTTGCAATTCAGACAAAAAATTATCAATTCACAGGATATTATAACAGAATTGGACCAGAATTTTAATCAAAATTTTGTTCAAAATTTTACTAAAAATTTGACCAAAAGTTTATTCAAAATTTGACCAAAATTTTATTCAAAATTTTAAAATTTTGGTCCAAATGTAGTTATCTACACACATGCACTTGAAAATTATTCATTCAAAATGTTATTTTTCGATTTTTAATAAGTTATATCTATTAAATAGGTTAATAATATATATTAAATAATAGGTTAAATATGTATATACTAGGTAATATGGCCTTTTTTTTCTCAATGTTGGTTTTAAAAATGACAAAGTAGTATCCCATGTTTGCAACTTTATCAACATTATTTTCCATAAATTTCTTTTTATCCTTACTTCCATATCCTTATTTATTTTTCTTTAGTTATTGAAAACAATAATTATTCATATTGTATGAAAAAATCAAGAAAATTTCTGTGGTTTTTATAAGCTGACAAGTATAGTAGTATTTTTTTATGTTACTTAGACGATAGTCTGAAAATCATTTTGACCACATTAATAAAAAAAAATACAATGACCATATTGATATTGATATTTTGACTATATTGATATTGATATTTTGACCATATTCATATTGATGTTTTGACCATATTGAAATTGATATTTTGACCATATTGATAAAAAATGCAATGACCATATTGATATTGATATTTTGACTATATTGATATTGATATTTTGACCATATTGACATTGATATTTTGACCATGTTGAAATTAATATTTTGACCACATTAATAAAAAATGCAATGACCATATTGATATTGATATTGATGTTTTGACCATATTCAAATTGATATTTGGACTATATTGATATTTTGACTATATTAAAATTGATATTTTGACCATATTAAAATTGATATTTTGACCATATTGATAAAAATCCAATGGCTCATAACATAAAACAGATCTTCAGCATTTTGCATTTTCATGACCATGGGACATTAAATTGTACATAAAATATACTTTAAGAAAAACAACGTTCTGTACAATGATGGGACAAGATTAACATTGATCAGTATTGATTCTTTTATAATTTTAAATTGACTGCATTTGTTTCCGGTAACATTACTTTTTTAGCTATTGTACATGTGCTTAATCAGTAATTTTATAACGTTTTGGTTAACTTTTAGTCAACATTCACCCATTTTTTTTTTGTTTTTTTTTTGTGCAAAAGCTATTTTTTTGTGATGAATTATCTTCCCCAAAAATCTTGTTTTTATGATTTTTTCTGCTTGATCCTTTGTAAAATTGACACCTTTAGAAAAAAAAAGTTTTTTGGTCACTCTAAATAAGATGCCAAAGTTTTTTTGGTTTTATGAATTTAAAAATGTGCTTAGATAATTACTTTCCCTTGTCACAAACTCCTCTACATTACTCAAAAGTATATTATAACAAAATTCTTGTGCGTCGCAACAACGAGGTTGTCGATTTAACATCGCGAGTGTCGCTGAAATTTTAGCGAATTTTCTAAGCCTTGATTACGTCATCATCAATCACCTATTTGGTCGGTGAGTAAATATATATTTGAATAAACTGAGATCCTATCTTAGGTGATACTGTTAAGATTCGTCACCGATGCGAAAAAAACTGAAAAAATCGAAAAAATCGATAGTCAACTGTTAAACGCCGAAGTTACTATTTGATTGTCGTTTTTTTACTCTCTCTCTCTCTCTCTCTCTCTATCTCTCTCTCTCTCTCTCTCTCTCTCTCTCTCTCTCTCTCTCTCTCTCTCTCTCTCTCTCTCTCTCTCTCTCTCTCTCTCTCTCTCTCTTCTAATTCCTCAAATAGAAAGTTTATGGCACCAAAAAGTTGAGCTCGAAGGTACAATAACTTTCTAAAAGGTAACTACAATAACTTATTATAAGGTATAATAATAGATATGATTGGCCAATAAAATTTCTTTACTTTTTTTCACTCTAGATATTCCATCCTCAAGCCTCCATAGACCAATAGGAACCTTCCTAGAAATAGACCCCAATCAGTTCGCTACAGTAGTAGTCTCTCCTATTTTTTCAAAATGAAAACAAATTCCCAGATTTTTGGAACATGAAATAAATAAATTATTTTTTGTACCCGGTAAAAGTTATCACCCCATTTGTTCAAAATGTACCATAAACACAAAATAAATGCGCAAATTTTAGGCAACAAGATTGAAAAATGACGCGTAAATTCCATAATTTGTAGCTAAAAGACTACATTTCCTATCCAACAACAAATGATGACATCTATTCTATTCACAAATAGTGTGGAAATATAATAATTTTTATCTAATATTGTACAACAATACCCAAATATTGGAAGTAGAATATAAGCTCGGCTCCGATACCGACGTAGATGAGACGAAAATCTCCTTCCTAAGAAGGAATAAGTATCCCTCTCCACCTCTTGGTAGCCAATAATAATGGAAATATAGTACATATGAAATTCCCCTACACAATTTCAACTCATAAACGACAAAAAAACATGGTAGCCTAAGTTCATTTGGCAATGGTGGTATAACGTAATGATTTTTTTTATTTATTTATTATTATTTTTTATTTTTTTTTCCAAACTCTACCGTCATATAGGCCATCTGAAGAAGAGTCATTCACAGTTTGGTAGCCCTAACCTAGGCAAGGATTCCGTACGAACATCTCCGTTCATCTCATTGGACTACAGTACAGTACAGCACCGTACTGTACTTTACCTGTGGAGAAGTGTACGGTACTGTACGGTAGCGCATATGGTTCTTGGTTGAGGAGACGGGCCCCTAAAAATTCCCCGACACTTGACTCGTAGTTTGCGCGCCAAAAAAAACGTTTTAATGCCAATTATTTAGATTCCGACGCTCCGTGACGTGACGCGACACTAAAGACAAAGGTTTGCGCTTTCGTTAAATGTTTTCCATGGTACGGTTGGCGGTGGGGTGACAACTTTACCAAATCGAATCATTTTTCCGTACGAAATCGAAGATTTGTGACGATTCAAACGAAAAGAAAAATATAGTTCGGCCATAAGCGCCTACGCAAAAACATTGGCCGTCGAGCTCCAGTGGCGAAACTCCACGTGGTGGACAGAATATGACAGCTGGCGTCTGGATTCTAGCGGCGGCCACGGTGGTCCACCTGACATCGAAGGAATATCTTGCGGGCCCTCAGGATACGACAAAAGGTAGACGTTCCAGCCGTACAATAATGATAGCCTAGTGTGTAGTATTTCGTGTACCATTTGATAAAGTTTCTGTATGCCGTACACGTGTAGTGGATGTACACGTGTTTTTTATACATGTATGTTACGTGTAAGTCAACGCTTGCCATGAGGCATCGTTGACCATGTGCCGTACTATAAAGTACGGATTCACACTTCCATAGGTATAAGGCTATAAGCTGTTAGAGGGTATAATAACCGTATGCAACTTGGTGGTAAATGTGTGAATTACCGTACTGTACTTTTAAGTATAGTACTTTACTGTACCTTCTAGCACATAGAAACGGCAATTCTTATGACATAATGCTTTGTAACTAGATTGGACCGTCATGTACGGAATAGCAACAAAAAACTATCGCACAGTTAAAACGCGATATTTAGGGTGGCGTTCCATCAGACGAAAAGTGAGGTTGTTTACAGAAATCCGGACCTCTCCGTACAAAGCCGTACCTCCTATTTTGTTTTTATACGCGAACAACATTACAGAGAATCTTGCCAATATTCTCCAAAGATCTAGGAGGTAACAATGACCGTTGGATGCTTTTTCGCGAAGCATTCGCTTCCAAAGTTTCTGTAAATGGTGATGTACCTCGAGGAGGTACATCACCATTTACAGAAGAATTTGAGCGACGACACGCTGGACAATGAATATACGTGTCAAGACGGCAACCAACGGAAATCGAAAAATTTCGCACATGATATATACATTCAAAAATCCAACCGAAATCACAAAAGTAATTTCGTAACGAACTTTCGTCGCGTTATTTTTGTTACCAGCCATTCGTCACACTATTTGTGGAAGCGATAATTCGTCACGCGAAAATGCAGAAAACCCTAAAAAATGAGCTGGCATCTGACAAGAGTTTGCAAAGAGTACAAAATTTGTGTGGTACGATGCCCTGGTTCGCACGTACATGGTATGCAAATGACGATTTCGAGTTGAAGCTGGTCGGTGTAAAAAATATTTGACGGTTTTCAATATACGATCTTATCTTACGTGGTACCACTCATTCTCGAGCACGTGGATTACAGACTCTACGCGAAAGAACATCGTTCAAAATGTAGCATCCTGTAATGTTCGCCGTACAATTACAGGAAATCCTGATGGAACGCCACCCTTATTGTTTTTTTTTTGTTTTTCCCTTTTTTTTTTTTTTTTTTTTTTTTTTTTTTTTTTGTTTTTTTCTCTCTTTTAAGCTATCCAAAAAACGCACTTTAAAATAACATTTGCGGCAAGGTGAGACTACAAAAAATGCAGATAGTCCAAAAAACAAACCCTAATACGAAAACTAACAAAATCGCGATACATATCGGTCGTCTTACATCAAAGTGCGTAGAATCGAGTGGAAAATCCGTACGCTACGCATCGGTAGAAAATAGCTCCCGTCTTTAATTATCTGAACAAATCAGCATTTCCATGACACGTCATCACACATCATTTCCAGCCTGCCAGAACCGCTCGATCAACGACTCAACCGTCAGATTGCTTTTCCAATCCCTTACAATATAGGCTACTTGTGGACAATTTAAGTGCGTATCAAATTTTCGATCTTGCAGTACGCATTCGTATCTTTTAAGTTCAACGAACCCGCGACCGAAGGTTACGATTTGTCGCCGTAACCTTGGAGTCTACGCTTCCGGCGTCATAAAAGCTTTTTGTCCTATCTGGCTACAAGTCAGCGCGAGCGACAGTCAGCGAGAGTCAGCGGCGGTCGCCAAAAGCTTGTGCTCTGACCTGCCCGGAAGTGACAGGTGGATCCTGTTGCCTACACAATGAGGAAACAGCATATCCCGGAGATCACGCTGGCTAAACAGACTTCCTTAAGGACATCAAATGTCGGCAGAATAACCGAGCTGGCAGATCGACAGGTGGATCTGCGTGCAGGAAGAGGGCAATCTTATACTACCGACATATAAGAGATTTGCCATCAAGGCAAGAAACAAGTCTATAGTATTCTACAGTACCGTTTTGTCTTTTGTCGGTAATTAGAAGTTTCTTTTGTGTCGGTGGTCTAACAGCTATGGTCGGTGCCTGACTTACAAGTGGCTCGAATGTTCGACCCTGTGTCTACAGGGTCGCTCAATTTTTGTCGGTGTGTCGGTGGATAGAGCCGTTGAAAAAGTGTCCTACAGGACCGTACAGATCTTCGAACTCTCTTCGAAAGAAAGAAGACAAAATCCTGCCACGGTCCAAGTGTCGAGTGTCTTTTTGGAGGACTGTTTAAAAGGGGACAAATCCAGTCCATATCTGATCCGCTGTCAGGTACGATAAATAATATCTGTATCCAGCGTGGGTTCTGACATCCTAGACGGCCATTACAGCTTGGTCCGGCAATAGTAAATTTTGTGTCACGTAACGAGAGCCGAAACCGTTCCGTTTTTCAACTTTCCATATCGGCGGCAGTTCCGATTTTGTCGATACGACAGCTCGGTTTATAATTAGGGTGTGTGCTTATGTAACCGTAACCAGCGATGCAACTTAGGGCGTGTTCCCATGTAACCGAAACTTTGAAACGTTACTTCGGATTTTAGCGCAGATTTTACGGTGTACTTTTCAAAGTGTGCATATGTCAATCGTTACTTGCGCCTTCATTACTTCGAATATGTGACAGTTGTAGACGTAGCCAATATCTTGCGACACCTGTAGAGGCCAACAAACTGCGGACATTTGTCGACGCCAGCGAGCTCCCGACATTTGTAGACGCCCACACGTGGACAACATAAGCAATCCCCTACGTCTACAAATGGGCTGTACAGTACACCTTGAATCGTTATTAGCGTATAGAAATTATTAGTGTAAAGAAAAAATTAGCATCATTCATTCTAATTTAGTGCCAGGAGACGTGGCAGATTATGGTCCACGTCCTTAAATATTGTAATTTATTATATTTAAGGTATCAATGTCAAAATTTTGGGGTGCCGATATAGCGTACATAAGGCTAATAACGATTCACGGTGTACAATACACCGTCAATCGCTATTAGAGTAAATAACGCCAATTCGGTGCCCTTTTTTCAAAAATAAAAACCCGAAATACAATCCATAATTCTATTTTTTCCATTATTCTAATTAGGTTTTTTTTCAATTAGCGTTAATAGTGGAAGTACACTGCGATGGAAAAAGTGTGGCGTACGGAAAGGATACTTCCGTACGAAATGGTACTTTTTGAATTACAAAGGCATAAAAAGACACTTAACATTATTGCGCACACATGTGAATGTGCACTGGAAGAAAGAGACGCAAACTCGTCGACAAAAATCACGTTCTCATATGTTCGTCCGTCGACCGTGTGAACAGCGCGACGGCGTACGAATTGTCAGATTTTGTACGGATACACATATTACTGTAGACATCGAAAGGGCGGGTATTTATTATTCTAGACAACCCATATTACAGTTAGGGATTAATTAGTATATATATATATATATATATATATATATATATATATATATATATATAAATATATAAATATATATATATTTTTCAAAAAAAAACAATCTCGATTAGTTTTAATAACACTAATTTATTTTTTACGATATTTATTCCTTTACTCTAATACCGATTGACAGTGTAGTGAAAGTGACATTGAATGTTCAGCGTGACATTGTAGACGTGACACCGTTGTAATCTGCGGAGACCCTTGCTGGAGAGAAATTCCTTACAACCAAACTATTTGCAAACGGACAAACAACTTTTTTCTCGTGTACTCTCCCAACTGCAAAAAAAAATCAAAAACGTTTGACGCGTGCAATCCAGGTTTCCTATTCGTCAATAGGGTAGTATTTTGATTAAAATCAAGTCGCGATTTGATTCCAGTGCAAGTGTGAAGATGAGCTGGAAGTGGGTCGCGATGATAATAACGCCAAATTGCCGTACCTTCCAAAGTTCCAAGTTGACGCAAAATGTACTTGTGTTTTTGCCCATTTTTCGTACGGCGTAATATTTCCTCGTTGGAAGTCCCATTTTCTGTGAAATCGACGGTAAAAAATCCTTACTTGAACACATGGGAACACACCCTTAGTTTTTTTTGTGACATTTAGTCGTTTTGATTTTTAGGGTGATCCAAATATGTCCGAAAACGAAAATCAAAAACTAATTATGTGACGGTTGTAAACCACTTGATACCGTGGAAGTCTAGTTTTTCTGACGTTGTAGAGCTAGTTTGTTGTGACATTGTTTAGGTTTTTTGTTTAGGTTTTTGGACATTATGACGTCATGCGTACTTGTAACAGCGTCGACGTCACTAATTATATAACTTTTAGCAATTTTTTCTACATTTTTTTTTATCTTTCCACTCTCTATTTGTGACCAATTAATAGTGTAGTGTATTGGTAGCCATTTGACGATAAACTATATGCACCTTTTTTTTACCTACCTACAATCGATATATTGGTTTGATATATCAGTGAAGGAATATATCGCAATAAATTTTAGGTATGTCGTGATAAATCATCGTTAAATAACAGGGCAATAAATGTGAAAAAATTCCAAAAGTCCCCCCAATCACACGTCGCGATATCTCTGCACTCATTTCGTACTTTATTTCCGTACCACAATTTTGTACTTTTTGTATGGACAGACACCCTCAATCAATATTTTTTTACAATAATTTTTGTTGGAGAGATATATCGAGACCCCACACCGTTTGATAATCAACAATTGTTATTATCGGTTTTATTACGATAAGTTTTTTCCTAACACACAACAATAATAAATACTCCCAACGATGGTAAAAAAAAATTTAGAGCTCTTTTATTTGTTACCGATATTTTCCTATTTCATTCTAGGAGGAAAAGAGGCAACGACGTCGTAGACATTACAATGGACTCATGGATGAAAGTGGAGGTCCTATAACTCAACAAACAATAAAATTGTACGTGCGCATGACGGGCAAGAAAAACAATAACGTGTACCCTCTCTTGTGCAAAGATGTTCAAAATCGTTTCAACTCTCGAGGCGATTTATGTTTAAAAACGTATTACATTTCAAAGTGACGTAAATTGTAGTTTGGTTTGTATACTACATTCTTACGCAATAAGGTTTTCTTCGTGCAACATTCAATTTTGGAAGAAAACAACCAAAAAAAACGCTTAATTCAACGCTTTGGCACACAACTTTATTTTTATTGAAGATTTCACGTTTACTATGGAACAAAAATGCGATCTTATAGTTCGAGCATTATACAATCTTTAGGTTTTGTGAGCAAAACCATTATTTCGTAGGTTGTTCGGCACTAAATAGTAATGTATGCAAAGAGTTGATCGTTCATGAATTTGTTACTAATTTGCGTTTCCACGCTAGGACAAACAATTTCATCCATATTCAATAAGAATCAGGGAGTTGTAAAAACTAGGTGCACATTCGAGCGCTGAGGCTCATTTGTGAATAGTGGGAGAAATATCCCTCAATTAAATGATGACATTTTTTTGCGACATACGTAAAATGTTTTTTTTTACATATTACTCCTTAGTAAGTTTGAGAAAATTCACGTACGATTTGAAAGGCCAAACGAAACAATGCAAGGTAATCATGGAAGGTGATACACACATGCGTCATTTTGCTTGGTCGTAGACGCTTATGTTTGTACTTAATTGTGCAATTGTCACACATAATAGTAGCACGTTGGTAACGTTCTGTTGGGATTTCATGGCCAATCTGTTGATTGTCTTCTATATAAAAAATATCAGTTACATTTTTATAGCAGTTGTTCATGGTGACCATCATATGAAAATACTAAACGGCACAACCATCCATATGTTAGGTCTCCTATATTGCAAACACCACATATAGGAAAAAGTGTTGGGTATCAACCTCGTTTAACCATTGAATATAAGCTTTCTCATTTTCTCCACTTTTGTGAAGAGAGCCCGTGGAGCATACTTCTCTTTTGTAAACGCCTATTTCCTCTCTCATCCTCCCTAAAACCTTAAATAAATGAAAGGGAAACGGTAAAGAGAGAGAAAAAGAGAGGAATAGGATGAGAGATGGAGAGATAGGGAGAGGGAAAGGGAGAGGTAGAGGGAGAGAATAAAGGAGAGAGAGAGAGAGCAAAGGTAGCCTACTCTTTCTCTTTCCCTCTCTTGTTCTCTTCCCCCCCCCCTTCCTCCTCTCTCGCTCCCCCCCCTCCAAAATTTGTAAGCGAGCGAGAGAGCAAGAGGGGGATGAAGAGGGAGACGGATCCAAAAAAAGAGAGAGAGCGAGTGGGAAGAGAGAGACGGAAAAGGAGATGGAGGAGCCTTCAGTTTCTCCCCCATTCTCGCTCTTCCTCTTCTCTCTCCATGTCAATTTCCTTCGATTTTTTGTAGTTATAAGGAAGTTGAGAGATGAAATAGGGCGATCTTAAGAGAGGGAGGTGCTCCTTGCACTCTCCCAATGAGAATAAAGGGAAAGAGAGAGGTTTTTGTTCAATGATTTAAGGTCGTTTGTGTAAAAACTAGAGGTTTTATTTTGTATTTTCTAGGTTTAAAACATGTAAAGATAGTGAGCAGAAAAAGCAGAGGCAGTCTCCCTCTAACTCCTCTCTCCAAATCCCACACTTGTCGTAGTCACTGAAGGTTGGAGAGAAAGCTAGAGCCATGGCCATGGCTGCCCATATTGTCTATAGAAAGACAGGTAGTAGTTTGGTAGGTTTACCAAAAAGGACTTGAGGGACCCAGGATTTGATCCTGGTACCTGTCGACCGTCAAGTCAAGCAGTAGCCGGTAGCTTTATCCCGTTAGACTAAGATCAGTGCTAAAGTATACAGGGTTTCATACATATTTATAAATGTATACATAGACGATTTCATTTCACGGCCCGATTAGTCTTTCAACAAAGATACAGTTTTTGTAAATGTACGGTGTACGGTACTCCACGAAACTAATACCGCGGATTTGTTTCGACGGCGAAACAAATACCATGCATCTATTTTCGACGGCTTAAATTAAAAGCCGATCTTGATCGAACTGCCGAATAAATACCGAGATCGCGGAATGGGCGCTTTGGTATTTTTCGGTCATCGCCACGCCAATTGACACGTGGCACAATCACATTGGCTTGCGGCATCTCCGGAGAATACGGAAGCAAATCCGGATATGGCAGATGTCGACATTTTGGCCATGCCGTACGATGGTCGTACAGAAAGTCCATCGGCACTTGTACTTTTCTGTACGACACACTAATATGATTGGTGCCATACTCTAGTAGCATAGGGTTTAGAGAGGGATATAGGACTTGAAAATTTGGTAGGTAGACCCCTCTCTCCTAGAGAGCTCCTGTACAAAAGGTCAACTTTGATCCTTCATAACTTACTGCTCAGAGGAGCAAATTCATATATTATTTTTGCTATCGACTCGAGGAGTCTTGTTTTCATAGGGGTGAAGTTGGTCAGAGTTTTTATCTGTCAGGGTGGCAGTTATTATTGAATAAACTCAAAGGGGTCAGGGTTATCCTAGGTGCTACTAGTGAGCTACCTACTCTTAGGGCCAATGGAGGTCTCAGAGTTGCAAGTTATGGGCCCACCCTCTAGGGTACCCATATTAAATGGAATAGGCTTCATATATTGGGAAAGTATGATGACAGGGGGTTTATGTGAAAAGAGGTTTTGGGGGATAATAAGTGGACGAGTGAGGCGTCTATCCAGTTCAACCGTACCTCTAAGGTTTGGGGGAAGCAGGTTTACCAGAAAAGCAGATCCGGCTCAATTGGAGGATTCGAAAGACGGGGAGAGCATTGTGATGGAGAGAGTGAAAGATAAAGAAACAGTTACACCGATAACAACACCTATCGCTCCCGGTTCAGTGTTCATTTCACCTATTCCGAGGAATGAGGAGAATGATGTTGATACTTCGGACTACAACACTATAGTGGCAAAACACTTCATTCTCCGCCTTCTTACTCAAAGACTTGCATCTCCTCATTTGCAAGTGGAAAGGGCATCCGATCTGTGGATTGCCCTCATAGAGATGTACCGGAGTGGTACTATTCAACAACAACAATTGGCTGATCAAAAGATAGATGCATATGCATACAAAAGGGGGAAAATGCTAGACTTTTGTAATGAGTTTGCAACCTTTTTCATGGAACACGAGAGTGTTCGTCAGGTAGAAACATAAAAGATGAAAGTGAACTGCTTGCTCATGAAGTTACCCAATGACTATGAAAA
This sequence comes from Zygnema cylindricum, assembly GCA_037447655.1. Taxonomy (NCBI): domain Eukaryota; kingdom Viridiplantae; phylum Streptophyta; class Zygnematophyceae; order Zygnematales; family Zygnemataceae; genus Zygnema; species Zygnema cylindricum. The sequence continues at coordinate 94,224 of JBBHKE010000533.1, read as the reverse complement.
CATAGTCAACTGTGTTCAAGTTTAGCCAAATTCCAGGTGGATCTGGAATTCTGTGGTAGGGTTGATTCTCGTTCGAGATAATATTATTGAGACCCGAAGGAGAGGGAAGAGTGGACAAGCACTCAAGAAATGTGTGATGAAAATAGTGTGACGCCACACGATTCACGTGTAGCGTTAACATTTAACTGCGTGAAAAATTGTCGACACGTGCGGATATCGTTCGACGACGTAAGATTTTGAGCATTTCATACATGTAAAAACCTTGGTTGCCGACAATTATAACAAGGAAAATCCCGAATAGAGTTATTGATAAATTAGAGTTAATTTTTTTTTTATAAAAATTGAGAATCCCAAATTAGCGTTAATAATGCTTATTGTATTTTAACCCTAATTATTTCAAAACGCTAATAGCGATTCACGGTGTACTGTACACCCGCCCATCACTATTAGTAGTACACCGTGAATCGTTATTAGCATAGTTCAAAAGTAGGCGTTTTTATGGTAGGCCTTTGGTCAGCACCTTTATCGTAAGTTGTGTTATGAGCTTTTCATGTGATCTTCTTAGATCTCTACTTTTATCAGTGACCGTCCGATTGTCCGAATTTGACGGTGTAAATAAAAAAATTTGGTCTGAATATTTTAATTGGTCCAACTTTTGGTCCGAATGTTTTAATTGGTCCGAATAGGTCCAAATACAATATGGGTCTTAAGGTCATATTCTATGTTTTGCATACAATAGGCATATTGTATGGGCCTACTTTCACCTACTTTTGAACTATGGTTATTAGCGTTTATAAATTATTAGTGTCAATCATTAATTAGTGTTATTAATACTATTTTGGGTATTGCAAATTGTTTGAAAAAAAGTTTAATTATATTTTCTCCATAACGTTGATTTAGGTACACCGGATCTGCCATCATTATATTAACAGTAAAATAGGTAGAAACACAAAATCTGACAATTCGTACAACGTCGCGTCCTTTTACTATAATTAATCCATAATTCTAATTTGGGTTTGCGAACGCGTTTGTCGCAAATTCGACTCCATGTTTATTCTAAGCGCAGTTATGTATGCGACCGACATATGTTAGCTACCATTTTTGTAATTTTTTCAGTAACGAAGTACAATGTTGTGTAAACATACACCTCCCGTACACCACACCATTCATGAAACAAGTACGATATGACTGTTAACGCCAACTTAGAAGAACCGTAATTAACGTCAAGGAAAAAATAGATTTATTAATTGTATTTTAGGTATCAATGTCAAAATTCAGGGATGCCGATATACAGTACATAAGGCAAATAACGATTTACGGTGTAGTGTAAACCGCTAATCGTTATTAGTGTAGAAAAAAATTTAGCATAAACGCTAATTTAGTGTTAATAATAAGCTAATTTGTGATTTTGGGTCAAAAAAAAAAGCATTAACATTAATTTGGCACTCAATGCCAATATTTGTGTTGACTTTGTAGGGTGTACGCTGAGCAGTCATCGATACTATTTTTAGTTTAGGTGTACTATCGTGACAGCTTTCGCCGAAATACGTACTTTGTGCGGTTTAGAAATCGTACGAAAGGTGTAAATTAGAGTAAAATTAACGCTATTTTATGCTTTATATTTTGTAATGTTCCGCTCTTTCCGGCAGCTTATTGGTACTAAAATTTATTTTACATGCGAAGCGCACTTAATGTTGTAAAATTGAGATGTCACGACGACGCGATGTACGTAGACAAGCATCTCGTACATCACACTAATTTCAACGAACGTGATAAAAAATGGTTAACACAATAAATATTTTCCATATTAGCGTTAATTTTATTCTAATGTTAATAACACTAATTTATGATTTTGGGCCAAAAAATGCCGCGTCAAAATTACAACACTAATAACGATTAGCGGTGTAGTGTTGTGTATCGGGTAAATTCGTATCGGCGATATATCCCATAGCCAATATATCGGTTGTTGAGCGGTGAGGGCGTCCGAGTATAAGTAAAGTATACAGTTGATAATACGGTATATTTATATCGCAAGATATCAAAGTGACGCTAGGTAAAAAAAAAAAAAATCCCACAACCCCCTCTCCCCAAGTGGGGGGGAAGGAGAAATCTTACGTAAGATTTAACGTACAAAATATGTAAACACCCCCACACACCTACCAAATATATAAAAATAATTTTTGTTGGTACCGATTTGACTGTTCGATATTCGACATATTGAAAATCGCATTTATCGCGATAAATTTACCCTATACAAAACACCAAAAACAGTAAATCACTATCTTATTGAAACTCTGAGACCTCCAAAAGTCCTCAGAGTGGACAGCTTCCAAGAAGCCTCTAGGATAACCCTGACCCTTTTGTGTTTCAGCAAAAATAACTGTTACCCTGGGAGACAAAAACTTTGACCAACTTCACCCTTGTGAAGACAAGACTCCCCTGAGTCGATAACAAAAAGAATCTCTGAATTTGCTCCCCTGAGCAGTAAGTTATGGAGGGTCAAAGTTGACCTTTTGTACAGAAGCTCTCTGGGAGAGAGGGTCCTATCTTCTAATTTTTCTAAGTCCTATCTCTCTCACAGACTCTATCTACTGATGTACGGAGCCAATCAGATTTCATTTTCGTACACAAAAGTACAGCTGCCGGTGTACTTTATGTACGGCCATTGTACGACATGGCCTAAATGTCGACACGTGGTATGTCCGGATTCGCTCCCTTAATCCTCGGAGATGCCGCGATCCAATGTCATTCCGCCACGTGTCATCCGATGTGGCGATGACCACAAACCGCCGAAATCCTCTTCCGCGATCTCGACGTTAATTCCGGCCATCCGATAAAATTCACATTTAATTGTAGCCGTAATAAATACATGTGCGGTATTCGTTTCACTAAAGAATTAAATGCGCGGTATTGGTTTCTTATCCGCACTGGAATCCGTACTTTTACATTTACTGGATATATGTCTCCCGTAAACAGTTATAGTTAAATGAACTATCCTACGTATAAATGTTTAAGTAATTATCAAACCATATAGTTCGTAATACTACTCTTAGACTTAACGGCTAAGGCTACCGGCTACCGGCTGTGTGCCGGCCGGCATGTACCAGGATCAAATCCTGTCGCCGGCACATATCTTTTAGTAAATTAAACCCCTAACTAAAATATATTTTCCCGTAAACCTTTGGATAGCCTAGGTAGCCATGGCTCTAGCTCCTTCTCCAACTTCTCATTGACTGCGACAAGTTTGAGAGTTGGAGAGAGAAGTTAGAGGTAGACTGCCTCGGCTTCTTTCTTATTTCTATTCAGACCTAGAAAATACTTTAAAGACCATTAATTTCTACACTCCCCTTATTTTCTAGTCAATCTTTAATTTCAGACCACACTTTTCCCTGCGGAAAATTAGCTTAGGGGAAGGCACAGGTTTGGTCATCATATCTGCTACCATCTCACTATCTGGTCGGTACTCTAAGCTGATTATTTTGTTTTCTACTTTCTCTCTAACAAAGCTGAGTCTAATGTCCATATGTTTAGCTTTAAAATGATGTTTAGGATTGGCAGAAATAGCGATTGCTCCATGATTATCACAAAAAAAAATCTGCACACCACTCTTAAGGTGACCAAGCTCACCAAGCAAAGACTTGACCCACATCAATTCTTTTACAGCAGAGCAAGAGGCCATATACTCAGCCACAATGGTGGACTGAGCAATGACTTTTTGTTGTTTGCTACTCCAACAGCAAGCCCCATCACCCACATATAATACATATCCAGAAGTGCATCTCCTCATCGGAGCATCACCATAACTGGCATCACTCCAAGTAGTGATGTCAGTATTCTCCCCACCCACATGCAACCATAGATCCCTAGTTCCTATCAAATATCTAAGGACTCTCTTAGCTGCCTCCCAATCCCTCTTAGTGGGAGCATTTAGACTATACTCAGCACTCCTACAGCTGCAGCTAAATCCGGCCGGGTAGAATTCATAAAATAGATTAGACTTCCCACTACTTGCCTGTAAGGAATAGTCTGCATGAACTTCTGTTCTTCAGGAGACAATTCCTCGTCTAAGACTATGACTCCTTCTTCCTCACTCCCCTCACTTCCCTTTTTCAACTCCATTGGAGTTGTACAACTATTAGCTTTATCCATTTGAAATTTTTCAAGCATGTTCCCTATTGCTTTTTTTTGAGTCAATCTTATAATTTTTCTTTTTCGGTCTCTCTCTACTTGAATTCCCAAAATATATTTTGCTTCCCCCATATCCTTCATTTCAAATCTCTCCTTAAGATCGGTTTTCAGTTTATTAATTTTTTCCATTGATTTACTTAAGACAAGCAAATCATCAACATAAATTGCAATAAATATAAAACCTTCCTCATCTTCGAAAACATAGATTGAGTGATCTGAGCTGATCCGGATATATCCCAGACCGGTAAGAAACTCATCAAGCTTCTTATTCCACTGTCGAGGCACCTGTTTCAAACCATAAAGAGATTTAATCAGCCGGCATACCTTACTCTCCTCTCCTTCCTCCACAAACCCTTTGGGTTGTCGCATGAAGATCTCCTCTTTTAATTCTCCATGCAAAAAGGTTTTCTTGATGTCCATTTGGTGCACTTCCATGTCTTGCGCTGCTACCAAGCTGAGAAGTATGCGAACGGAGGGAAATCTGACCACCAGGGCAAAGGTTTCCTCGTAGTCAATTCCCTCTTTTTGTGTAAATCCCTTTGCCACTAATCGGGCCTAGTAGCGCTCGATTGTGTTATCTGGGTTTCAGTTTTAATTTGAAAACCCACTTACAACCGATTGGTTTTCGGTTAGGTGGACAATCCACCAGCTCCCAAGTATCGGCTGCCATAATTGAGGCCATCTCCTCATTGATGGCTGTCTTCCACCGGTTTATTTCTGGACAAGTCATCGCCTCTCCATAAGTTTGAGGTTCATCTTGATGAGATAGTTTAGTTACCTTGTTATTAACCTGTTTTTCTTGTAGTCTTTTGCTACTTCTCCTCCCCCCCTCAAAATCTGAGGCCATAATAGATGGTTCTCGTGGATTTTTTCGAACAAACTCGGCTTCTCCCCTATCCCTTGATTCCAAATCAATTTCCACCACGTCTTCCGCTTCGGGTAGAGTTGTCACTGGAGTTTCCACAGCCGAGTCTTTTTTGATCTGATTTGTATCTGCAAGAATATCATCTTCTCTAAAACCTGGATAGTTAGGGAGCTTAAAGTCATCGGAATTTTCCGACTCAAATCTGATTTTTAATTACTTTGTATATTTGAAGGGATCCACAGACTTTCCTTCATCCATAACTAATAGATGCTTTACTAAGATTATATCTTCTTTTTTTAGATCATAAACTCTATATCCTTTAACATCCTCATCATATCCTAATAAGTATCCCGATTTTCCTTTAAGATCTAGCTTCCAATTAGACCGATCTGTATCTAGACTGAATACTTGACTGCCAAAAACCTTTAAGTGAGATAAGTCTGGTTTCCGGCTTGTCCATCTCTCATAAGGTGTTTGATCTTTTATAGCTGAAGTAAGAACTCTATTTTTGAGGTAATTAGCACAGTTCATTGCTTCTGCCCAAAACATTTTTCCTATCTTCTTATCTGACAACATACTTCTAGCACTATCATTTGTGTTCTATTTAACCTTTCAGCTACCCCATTCTGTTCCGTGTTTTCTGGAACTGTCTTTTGGTGTTGGACCCCATCTTCCCTCAGAAAATCCTCAAACTGGTTAGAAGTATACTCTCCACCATTGTCACTCCTTATTCTCTTGATTGGAGTTTCATGAAGTTTTTCGCTCCATGCTTTATATTGTCTAAAACAATCCTGAGCTTCGGACTTGTTTTTCAAAAAATACACTCGGGAATACCGAGACCAATCATCAGTGATAGTCATCATAAATCTCTTCCCCCCCCGTGAGGGCACTTTAGTTGGTCCCCAAATATCTGTGTGTACTAGATCTAGAATTTTTTCTCCCTTATAGGTGGTTGTTTTAGGAAAGGGTAATCTGTGTGTTTTACCTTGAGCACATCCACTACAATCACTTATATTATCATTCTCACTAAACTTAATCCCTCCACCACTCCCATCTTTTTCATCTCTCTTAACTTGTCTAGATTCACATGCCCAAGCCTCTTATGCCACATCATAATATCATGAACACCAGCATAATAAAGTTTCTTCGTTTCATTACTTAAGATCAGCCTAAACATCCCATGGCTACCTTTCTCAGCAATGAAATAGACATCCTCCTCAAAACTAGCAGTAAAGACTCCTTCCCTAGTGCTAGTAAAAAAACCCTTATCATCTAATACGGATGTAGAGATGAGGTTTTTGTTCAGCTCCGGAATAAACAATACATCGGAGAATGTTACTATGGATGTCTTTCCTTCTACTAACACTTTCAAATCTACCGATCCTACAAGAGTAGTGGTGACTATCCTTCCATCCCCGTACTATATCTCTACGGTGGGAATATTTCTTATCTTAGTGATCAAGTGCCTATCCTTACACATATGCATGGAGGCACCTGAATCTACAATCAAGCCTGCTTCACCTTCCAATCCACCGTAAGCACATTTCTGCCTTCGTGGTATTTCGACCTCGTTTTTCGCCTCCAACTCCTCATCCAAAAGGAGCTCATCGTCCTCGTCCTCGGATTCCGCCTCATGTACTTGTGTCATAAGGGCCTTTTTCTTTCCTCTCGGGGTACCACCGGTCTGCCCCTCTTTTAACTGAAGCTCGGTTAGCTTAGTGCACTCTGCCATATAGTGCCCAGGTTTCTTACAAAAATGACATAAACCTTTGGGAGCCCTTGGTCCGAACTAGTCGGTCTGATTTTTTTGCTCCCTCCCCCCATAGTTTCCGACCGGTTTCCGAGAATCCTTGTTCCTCCAATCGGTCGCAGTTGCGAAGGCTTGGCCACTCTTTCCTCCTCTTCGGATCTCAATCGTATTCTCTCGAACGAGAATCATCCCTACCACTGAGTTCCATATCCACCTTGAGTCCGGCAAGTCCTGCACATGGTTGACTATGTTCTCGAACTCATTGGGTAACTTCATCAGTAAACAGTTAACCTTTTCTTTTTCACTAAAATCTTTTCCCGCACTCTCTAGCTCCATGAAGAGTGTAGCAAGCTCATTGCAAAAATCCAACATCTTCCCCCCTTTGTATACATACTCTTTAACTTTTTGATTAGCCAACTGTTGTTGCTGAATCGTACCACTTCGGTACATCTCTATGAGAGCCATCCAAAGATCGGATGCCCTTTCTACCTGCAAATGAGGACATGCGAGTCCTTGAGTGAGATGGCGTAGGATGAAGTGCCTTGCCGCCATATTGTTAAATTCCCAGGTTTCAGTATCATTCTCCTCGTTCCTCGGAATAGGTGACATGAATGCCGAACTAGTTATTATTGGTGTCGTCGCCTCTTTCTCCTTTCCTTTGTCCACCACCTCTCCTTCTTTTGTTTCCTCCGTTGAAGGTGGATCCTCTTTTATAGTGAATCTCCTTCATTTAAACCATGGAGGAATTCCAAGACTTGATGGACGCCCCAACCGTCCACTCACTATCTCCCACAACCTTTTTTCGCATAGAGCTTCTATCATCATACTTTCCTAGTATATGAAGCCACTTTCATTAAAGATTGGTACCCTAGAGGGTGGGCCCATAACCTAAAACTCTGAGACCTCCATAAGTCCTCTGAGTGGACAGCTTCCAAGAAGCCTCTAGGATAACTGTGACCCCTTTGTGTTTCAGCAAAAATAACTGCCATCGTGGACGACAAAAACTCTAACAAACTTCATCCTTGTGAAGAGAAGACTCCCCTGAGTCGATAGCAAAAAGAATCTCTGAATTTGCTCCCCTGAGCAGTAAGTTATGGAGCGTCAAAGTTGACCTTTTGTACAGAAGCTCTCTAAGAGAGAGGGTCATTTCTTCTAATTTTTCTAAGTCCTATCTCTCTCACAGACTCTATCTATTGATGTACGGAGCCAATCAGATTTCAGTTTCGTACACAAAAGTACAGTTGCCGGTGTACTTTATGTGCGGCCATTGTACGACATGGCCTAAATGTCGACACGTGGTATGTCCGAATTCGCTCCCTTAATCCTCGGAGATGCCGCGATCCAATGTCATTTCGCCACGTATCATCCGATGTGGCGATGACCACAAACCGCCAAAATCCTCTTCCGCGATCTCGGCGTTATTTCCGGCCGTCCGATTTAATTCACATTTAATTTTAGCCGTAATAAATACATGCGCGGTATTCGATTCACTAAAGAATTAAATGCGCGGTATAGGTTTCTTATCCGTACCTGAATCCGTACTTTTACTTTTACTGGATATATGTCTCCCGTAAACAGTTACATAAAAATCAACTATCCTACGTATAAATGTTTAAGTAATTATCAAACCATATAGTACATAACACTACTCCTAGACTTAACGGCTAAGGCTACCGGCTACCGGCTGTGTGCCGGCCGGCAGGTACGAGGATCAAATCCTGTCGCCGGCACATATCTTTTAGTAAATTAAACCCCTAACTAAAACATATTTTCCCGTAAACCTCTGGATAGCCTAGGTAGCCATGGCTCTAGCTCCTTCTCCAATTTCTCAGTGACTGCGACAAGTTTGAGAAGTTGGAGAGAGAAGTTAGAGGTAGACTGCCTCGGCTTCTTTCTTATTTCTATTCAGACCTAGAAAATACTTTAAAGACCATTAATTTCTACACTTATCGAAATAATTGCCTCAAAAATATACCTAAACGATATATCGATTATTGATTATATTGGTATATTTGTCCAAACAAATTTAAATATCGCTTATCGGGAGAGAGGCACCTTCATGGATTTCGCTTTTGCAAAATGACATTTATTACTAGGGACCCTTGCATGGAAGGAAATCGGTAAAAGTTGGAAACATATATTTTTATGTTTTTTATCAATAAAAAAAGTTATGAAATTGTATGAGAACGTAAGGCATTCAATAAAAACCCCACATTTTCGTTAATGAAGTCTCGCCCTAAGTGCCAAACTTAATTTTAATGGTTTTTTTTCAACATTTTACACAAAATGGAGTTCTCAACCCTCAAATAACGCTTACATTTTTTTTTGTTTGCTAAATAATGATGGTCGATGTACTGCATTCGAGATGTCAAATAGCGGTTGTAGTTTCCTTTTTTAAAACCTTTGCGTTGAATCGACTTGGCATATTGCATTGTGCAAGTAAAAAAGGGACCGAAAATTGCGCAAACTGACAAAATAGAAGGGGCCGTAGCAGGTTTTAGGGGGTTTCCCCATGTAATCAATACTTTGAAGAAGTATTTTGTGAATATTCTTTGTACTACTTTGAAGAGCGACCCAATGTGCGGAAATGAAATCGGAACTTTGATATGTGACGGTTGTAGACGTAGGTACAACTTGTGACGGTTGAAGTCGACTATGAAACTTTCGATAATTGGTGACGCCAACAAAAACAACAACAGTTGTAGACGTGTAGCTTTTTGTGACATTGTAGATGTTTAGGGATTTGTGACATTGTGACCTCATGCTCACTTGTGATAACATTGACGTCCCATTCAAAATCTTTCCGCCATGGCTTCTTGATTTTTTTTTTCGACTTTCTTCGCTCGACTTGCAATAAAAATACACCTAAAGGTAGTCAAAAGAGATTTTTTTCAAATATCTTCATTTCATACCAAAATTGTGCTCATTCTAAAAAGTGTGAGATAAAAGCGATAATGTGAGAGGGAGAGGGGAGATGCGACGACGGCGCAAAATTCTGCGATTGTCACAAGTATGCCTTTCGAGATTTTAGAGGAGAGATGTCAGCCTCTATGTTGCTCTTTGTAGGTCATCGACGCCATTGAGATCCTGACATGGAACGCCTTTGCAGGCTAGGGTTCACGACTGTTTCAATCTTCGCAGTCGGGGGTAGTTCAAATAACAAGCCTTCTAGACTGACTGAACTTGATAAATGATCCAAAATATTTCGTAATTTCGTATTTAGTATGCCCAGGGTTTTTGTTTTTTTCCTTGGTTTTTATGGTAAAAATGTGTAAACCATGTAAAAGCATTTTCGACAACTGGCATGCTTTTTCCGGGTTTCTTCGTAGAAACTACACCGTGAATCGTTATTAGCCTTATGTACGCTATATCGGCACCCCAAAATTTTGACATTGATACCTTAAATATAATAAATTACACTATTTAAGGACGTGGACCATAATCTGCCACGTCTCATGGCACTAAATTAGAATGAATGACGGTAATTTTTTCTTTACACTAATAATTTCAATACGCTAATAACGATTCAAGGTGTAGGGTTTATCTAGGCACGTTTCAAATCTTTAATATTATGATAAAAAATCTCAACCAATCTAATTTTGCGCGCCGACGTGAGTCTGTAACAATCGGCGCACCAATGAAAAACAGCCTCACACGTGCGCACAAAAAACGTTTGCAATCGTTTCCGAGGCTAAAACCTGAGCCTGCGAGGGTTTCACATCTTGGATGACATCACCTGCCACTTCAGCCGCATCGCGACGGTCAATTATTTAATTTTTACATCGGCCCGATGCTTATTGAACACGCGTCACAAATTCTAGCATACGGACGGTGACATTTACCAGCATAAATAAACGGCCAGATCTCTCTCTCAGTTTTAATTTTACTGATCGGACGACGGAAACGACGTTTCGCCGGTGTTTGTGTGTGCCGCAGCTTACGGACTCCTGCGTTTTTTTAACTTTTGTACAATAAATTCCACACTATATTATGTTTATATAAAATGCCGCACTGTTTCAAAACCTCTACAGTACAGTCGGTCGACGGACTTTTTCGCCGTCCGCCGCATTTCACGGCGGAATTAGCGGATAGAGTCGCCTAAAACTTGCGATGTGGACTTTTTGGCCGCCAAAGACTTTGACGACCGTCCACTTCTTAGTATTAGAGTGTCAGAAGTGTTTTGTCTTATGTATAAGTCAGAGTACTTTTAGTACGTAAAAAAATAAAATCTTTGAGTAACCGACCAGAATTACGGAAACGGGAAAGCGCCAAACGTTGTACCGACCAGGCACATTGTACGGAGAGGGGGAAAGAATTGGTGACGTGGCCTATCTCAGGAATCAGCCTATAAACGGAGGCACTTTGGTGACCCATTAATAATATAATACCATCGGTGGCCGTACAAAATGTGTACGGCTTGAATATTTCTACGACGAAATCTCGTATTTTTTCCAAATTTTACGAAGTAGGAGGATAGGAGTGTATAGAACCACGCCGACATAACTGTGTGAAGTCAAAAAGGAGTCTCTAAGGGCGTATTCCCATGTGTTCAAGTAAGGGTTTTTTTCCGTCGTTTTCACAGAAAATGGGACTTGCAACGAAAAAATATTACGCCGTACGAAAAATGGGCAAAAACAAAAGTACATTTTGCGTCATTTTGGAACTTGGAAGGTACGGCAGTTTGGCGTTATTATCACACTTGCACTGGAATCAAATCGCGACCTGATTTTTATCAAAATACTACACCGCGCATCGTTATTAGTGTCAACGACACTAAGGGTACGTCCCCATGTGTTAAAGTATCGACTTTAATCTGCCGTTTTCCCACAAAACGCAAGTCCGTACGAGAAAAACTTTAGACGTACAAAAAAATCAATTCTTTAAAAGTACAGCAAACGTCAAGTCTATTCTTTAAATGTACTTCATATTTGTCGTCATCTTAACAAATTTTGGCGTTTTCCTTTTTTCGACCCGAGGTGATTTTAGGGAAAGTACCGCCCAAAACAACAAATGCAAAACGGCCCACGCACGCGACACACGAGCGGGAAAATTTTAGGACGACTCGCTATTTTTCTCCCTGCCCGTCACGCGCATGTACGGAAAATACGAAGATGTACGGAAAAAAAGTGAAGGGGTCGCGGACCTCCACTTTCATTCATGGGGTCCTCGGTAGAATTTTGCGTCGTTGTCGCCTCTCCCCTCTCCCTCTCACACTATCACTTTTATCTCACACTTTTTAGAATGAGACACGACAAAACTGGTATGAAATTAAAGATATTTGAAAAATAATTATTTTGGCTACCCTTCATGTATATTTTTTAGTGTTGTGTATCGGTAAAAAACTTATCGCGATAACACCGATACCGATAGTTATCGGTTATCGAACGGTCAGAGCTTCCGATATATCGGTCTGGGACCAACAAATTCCATATCGGCGATAACTTAAAAAATATATAGTATGCGTACAATAGTACTTTATAACATACTGTATTATTTTACTGATTTTATATAGCGTGGCATGCCACGTATAAAAATCTGTTCCGTTACAGTTTAACTGCAATTTATTACGGTAAACGCGGCACATAAACGTTGGCCGGTTAACTGAACAAAAATTTTACGGCGACGTACGGAAATTTACTAAAAAATTGGTGAACATGGAACTGGAAAAGGACGGCGGACACAAAAGTACAACGGACGCAAAATAACATTCTGCGCGCCGCCGGAATCGAACGGACGACTTGGTATGAGAAAATACGAACGGACGGGCCAGCGTGAGCGCCGGCATCCCGGAATGGCTCTTTTGGCAGCTTTTGCCAAAAAAGCCGACATATTGACACGTGGCAGGTCCTTAGTGGATCTCAAGGAATTAAGGGACAAAGCCATGGCGTCGGATGTGAAAGGTACATCGTTTTTACTGGATCCGTATCAAAATCGTACATATTTCATGGCGGCTACGGTACTTTCTATGCTTGTACACGTCCGAAGAATATGACGAACAGTTGAGTGTGCAGACCGTACATTTATCTGTACGGTCCGTACAGCTATCGCCGATAATTATCGTTATCGGCATTATCGCCGATAAGTACCCGATATTATCGGCTACTTATCGGCGATAAGACCGATGTCGATATATCGTACCAATATATCGATTATCGGATACTCGAAAAAAGGCCCATATCGGTTATCGGCAAATCCTTACCGATACACAACACTAATATTTTTATGGCAAGTAGAGCGAAAAAAGTAGAGAAAACGAAATTGGGTATCCATGGCCGAAAGTCCTTGAATCTGTGACGTCGACGTTGTCACAAGTGAGCGTGACGTCACGATGTTACAAAACCCTAAACATCTGCCATGTCACAAAATTACAAAAATATAGACGTCTGCAACTGTCGCTGTTTTAGTTGGCGTCACTACTTTTCGTAAAATTCGTAGATTTCTCTGTACGAACATGTACGAAAATGTACGAAAAGCGAAATACTAGAAAATCCTTAACAAATCTTTAAAATTACGAACAACTAACATAAATGTACGAAATTATACGGAAAGTGTACCCTACAAACCTAATAATATGGCAAATATTTGTCAACCGTACTGAATATATACAGGAACGTACGGCAATGTACCCTATAAACCCAAAAATCCCCCCTTATAATAACCCTAAGTAGTACGGATGTGTAAAAACATTGCACGTAAATATACGAAAATGTAGCGCAGCTGTGTTGAAATAGACGAAAATGTACGGCAATGTATCATCATTTATATAACCCTAAAAAGTACGGACATATACGGACACTACTGTACGAAAAATGTACGGGTGCAATGGAAGGTACTTTATTATACAGAGTCAATAATATAATACAGTATGTTATAAAGTACTATTGTATGCATACTATATATTTTTTAAATTATTGCCGATATGGAATTTGTTGGTATCATACCGATATAATTGAACCTCTGACCGTTCGATAACCGATAACTATCGGTATCGGTGTTATCGCGATAAGTTTTTATACCGATACAAAACACTAGTATTTACTAATTAGAGTAAATAACGCTAATTCGGTCGCCCTAAATTTCGACTCAATCACCTTAAATAGAGTAAATGATTATAAATTTTTCATTATACTATTTAAGGTGAGGTTTAATTAGCGTAAAAAAATATAATATAGGTTCGTTTTAAATAATGTGGAGTAAGGACGACTTCCGACCGTGCAAAATTGTATTTTTCTAAGTAAAAAGGTAATAATAATGATTTAATAGAATCGCGCTCGCACGTGAAATCGCACTAAGCAAAAAAATCAATCACATCGAAAAAAAGCCGTTCGCAGAACTCTCGTCCGTCGACAGCATCGTCGTCAGTGTGAACATTAACTGACATTCAGCGCGACAAATAGTACTAGCGTCATAATGACGTCAAAGTATACCGACTGACAGATTTTGTATGTCTACGTAATTTAGTGTTCATATTCAGCGCGGATAATTATTGCCGACATAACCCAATATAGAGTACTTAAATAAATTAGAGTAAACTTCCTCTTTGAAAAAGTTACATCACACAAATTAGCGTTCATAACTCTAATTGTTTTTTTTGTTTTTTTACTCTAATTTTTTCTTTACTCTAATTGCGATTCGCGGTGTTACTGTAATGGACAAGAATGCCCGAACCAACCGGACTATGCTACACCGCGCATCGTTATTAGTGTCAACGACACTAATTTGGGCTCTTAAAATTTTGATTTTTTTCCTCAAATAGGATACATGATTTTAATTTTTCCTTGACGTTAATTAAGGTACAGTACAAAATAGCGTAAAGGACGAATTACGATAATATCTAAATAGTGTAGTATACGGTCGATGTCAGACCGTACATAAATGTACCTTTTCAAGTGAAAATTTTACAAAAAATGAGTTAAATCAGACGCGCACGCATAGGATCGTGCGCTAAAAAAACGGGATTGTTCTGACACGTAAATTAGTCTTATATGTACGGGTATTTAAATTTCACGACGGCGTACGATTTTTAATATTTGTACGGATACATATACTAATGTATATAATCATACAACGAATATTCCATTTTTGCTGTTCCCAAATTAGCATAAACGCCGAAATTAGAATACACCTTTTTAAAAAAAAAAAAAAAAACTTAATAAGCGTCAATGACGGTATATTTACTTCCACACTATTTTAACTTTGACACTAATAACGATGCGCGGTGTACCCTCTCTAGAAAACCGGGATTGCACGCGTCAAAAGTTTTCAAAAATTTTGATTCAAAATTTTTGAATGACGGAGAGTACACTCCATTTTTCCCCTGCTCGTCACGCGCATGTACGTACGAAAATGACGAGCATGTACGGAAAAAAATCGTTGGGGTCTCGGACCTCCACTTTCATTCATGGGTCCTTTGCAAAATTTTACGTCGTCTTCGTCTCTCCCCCTCTTTCTCACTCGACCACTCCTCTTTCTCTCTATTTACATGAGACGCAACAATAATAGTATCAAATGAAAGATATAACTTTTTCTTTTTTTTTGAATATTTTTGGTTTTGATGGCATATCGAATGATAAAAGATAAGAAAATGAAATCGAGAAGCCATGGCGAAAAATCTACGTACTGATGACGTCACATGGTAGCATGACTTCGGTATGTCACAAAACCCTAAACATCTACAACGTCACAAAAACCTCGACGTCTACAACCGTCGCCGTTTTTGTAGACGTCACCAATTTTAGGACGTTTCGTCGTTTGGTAGTCGTCTACATTTCGTTTCGTAGACTGTCGCACATTTTGTAGACGTCTACAACTGTCACATATTTGAAGTAATGAAGGCGCAAGTAATGATTGACATAGGGTACGTCCCCATGCAATCGGTACTTAGATAAAGTATTTTGGACTGTAGTGAAGATTCTCCTTACTACTTTGAAGAGCGTCCCTATGCGAAAATGAAATCGGAACTTTGATATGTGACGATTGTAGACGCAGGTAGAACTTGTGACGATTGAAGACGACTACGAAACTTCCGACGATTGGTGACGCCAACAAAAACAGCGACAGTGGTAGACGTCTAGATTTTTGTGAAATCTTAGATGTTTAGGGTTTGGTGATATTGTGACGTCACGCTCACTTGTGACAACGTCGACATCACTGATTCAAGAACTTTTCGCCATGGTTTTTCCTATTTCGTTTTTTCTAATTTTCTCGCTCGACTTGCCATTAAAAAAAACCTAAAATTTGTCAGAAAAAATATTTTTAAAATATCTTTCATTTTATACCAATATTGTCGTGTCTTATTTTAAAAAGTGTGAGATACAAGCGATGGTGTGAGAGGGAGAGAGGAGAGGCGACGACGGCGAACTTTTTTGCAAAGGACCCATGATTGAAAGTGGAGGTCCGAGACCCCTGCAATTTTTTTTCCGTACATAGCGCGTGACGGGCACGGAGAAAAATAGCGAGGACTCTCCTTCGTCCTAAAATTTTACAAATCGTGTGACGCGTGCGTGGTTCGTTTTTCATTCGCTGTTTGGGCGGTACTTGAACTAAAATCACCCCCTCGAGGTGATTTTGGAAGAAGTTTTTTTTTGGGCTGGATTCTCTTGCCCGGGGGTCGAAAAGGGGAAAACGCCAAAATGTATTCACATGACGACAAACACGCCGTACATTCAAAGTATGAATTGACGTTCACTCTACTTTGGTAAAAATGATTTTTTCGTACGGCTAAAGGTTTTTGTCAAAGTTCCCTGAATTTTAGGGCAAAAAGACAGAGAAAAGTAGATACTTTAATACATGGGGACGTACCCATAGGTACACTTTGAAAAGTACACTGTAAAACCTACGCTAAAATCCAAAGTAACGTTTCAAAGTTTCGGTTACATAGGAACAACCCCTAAAATACAAATGATAAGTAATGATGGTGTCTTTCAACACTATTATTAATGTTGCTATAGTGAACATCTTCATAGCTTTCCATGTCAACGTTTTTGTGATTTGATTTTTACATTTGAATAATTTTAAGAACACGTTAATAGGCATTAAAAGTTAAATAACGTGTAATAACAGATACAGTGTTGTCGTGTGTGAAATGATGCAAATAGGCTTTAAAAGATCTGTTGGAGGATGTTTTTGAATACTTGTTTTTATTGCAGTGGTGCGGCTTTGTTTACTGCGGTAATAGCAGCAGGTTCAATATTTTCTGACGTGTCAAAAGTTTATTCTGACGAGTCAAAATCTGGCTCGCCAGCACCGGACAAAATTATATCTCTACCACTTCGTTGTAATTGTAGATCTTTACTATACCAAAGCACGAAGATTTCCTTCTTAGGGTGAAGTTCCATCATATGTTTCTGTAATTGTACGTGTAATTGTACGGCAAACTCTACAGACCGGGTCGATTGAGTCAAATTCCATCACGTAGAGTCTGTAAGCCACGTGTTCTAAATTGACTGGCACCACGCAAGCTACGATCCGATATTGAATATCTTTCATATTTTTAGCACCGACAAACTTACCTTCAAATCTTGACTTGCGTACCATGTACCTGCGTACGAAGTAATCACACGACAAAACTTTTATAACATTTTGCAGACGCCAGTCTGTACGCCAGCTCATTTTTTAGGGTTTCAGTTTTCGAACATAACGAAAGCCCGTTGAGAGAAATAGTGTGACGAACAAAAGTTACCGAAAATAGCGTGCCGAGGGAATGTTACGAAATTTCGTTTTTATTTTCAGTTGTATTTTGGAAACCGCGTGTCATGTGCAAATCTTAAGATTTTTCGTTGGTTTTCCATCATGACACTTAGCTTAACTGTCCACCGTGTCACAATATTTTTTTTCTGTATAAGCCAAGTGGGTTGAGTGTAACAGAGAAAATTGAAGTGAACTCCTCACACATAAACATCCGACGGCCATTATTACCTCCAAGACCTTCGGAGAGTATCGGCAAGATTCCCTATAATGTTGTTTTTCGTATAAAAACAAAATAGGCGGTATGATTTGGTACGGAGAGACACGGATTTCTGTAAAAAAAGCCACTTTTTGCTTTATGGAACTTCACCCTTATATAATTAAAAACACAGATCACAGTGCTATATAGCAACTCATTTTGTTTGTGGATTCGTCCTATTTCCACTCCAGCTTAAAAAAAAGAAAACAAAAAGGAAATCTACAATTATATTGTAGAGCTCTACAAAGTTACTTCCATCTCATTTCTACATTTAAATAATAACAACACGATTTGTTGTGCATTATACTGTTTGGATTTTGATGGAATCTCCCACATTACAATCACCAGCCCTTTTCATAATCGAATAATCCACACTAATTAACAAATAAGTGAGTAATAAGTGTATGGGCTCATATTGGTCTGTCATTTTCACAATTCCTGTCAGTTTCAAAACGCAATTTTCAATACATAGATAAAATATAGTATGTTTATCTTTTAGGCGAGTTTTTAGGCGAGCAACATTTTGAGTGGGAAAATGCAGAAAAAAAAAACAATCACAGAAGTAATCCCATTTCCTTTTTTACATTAAAACAGTTGAGAATATTAGAGCCATAAAAGGAACCGCAGAAACTGCATTAAAGTGCAGAAAAAATGATACAAAAAGACCGGATTGCCAGATTGCCTCCAGATTTTCTTTCGACTAAAGGACATTATCTTCCTAACCTTTTCTTTTGTCTTTTTCAGGATGCCTACCTATACTACTTGACAATCTTCACCAACTTTATTTCTCTAGTCTGTTTTATTTTCTTTAATTTCTTGACAAGTTCTCCTCTATCTTTGTACTTAAACCAACCGACAAATAAAACCAACTCCTTTTTTGAGTTGAATTCCAAAGAAAAAGAGAGAACTTGAGAAGACTAAGTTGAAGACAAACTCACATTTAAACTGAGAGTGAAAGTGGAACCTGATTATATTTTTGTAATTCTTTCTGGTATATCAACCCACTTCGCTCAAAACATAAGGATAAAACATCAAGGATAGGTAGGCAAAAGAAAAGTACCCATTCCTTGTACTGCCATTGACCCACTCGCTGGTAAATAAAAGTCTCTAAGCACTACTGCAGATTGAACAGATTTCCCGATTGGATTTATAATTATGGGTGACGTTGCTGATTCTAATTTCTGTACTAATTGACTCTTATATTTAGTAGACAATGTTGACCCTCTCTTTAATGCGGCAAGTTGGGTACCAGTCAATCTGAGGCCTACCACTTGAAATTGCAAAACCGCTTGTAAATACGTAAAATCGCCGGTTTTTAATTTAGTTTTTGTAGCAGCGCCCAGAAGGTTAAATGCCGTGTCTGTAGGGATAAAAATGGTTATACTAGCTGCCGCCAAAAATGATTGAATAGTAGCAGCTCCACTGAGCTTTCCAGGCGAAGTCCCTGCAGAAAGAAATACAGCAGATTATTTTCAGTTTTTTTTTTTCATAATAAAACAGGTCAAAGTAAGAGAACCAGGCTTCTATTTTAGCATACTGAAACTCAACAAGATTTCGGAAAATAAAAAAATCAACGTGTATAGGTTTCAGTACTGAATCAAACAATAAAAAATCCTATCAATAATAGAAACACCTTTGAATTAAAGAAATAATCAAGTTCTAATAGTGTCGTTGAATTAGTTGGAAAAAAATAATTAAACAATTAAAATGTTTCCGAAGAAGGATTTGAAGTTACCAATAACAATTAAGTAACATGTGAAAAGTGACAGAAGTGTCTGACGACATCAAAGATTATCAGACGCAAAAATAAGAAAAAGAAAGAGGGAGGGAGAGAGAGAGGGAGGAGAGAGAGAGAGGGGGGAGAGAGGGGGGGAGAGAGAGAGAGAGGTAAGTTACTATCTGAAAGACAAAAGGTTGTACATCCTAATACTTACTCTGTAAAAGGAACACCATCTCTTTAAATTTTCCAGATACATTTAAGGCCTTCATAAAGGCGTCCTTTTCTCTTAGCGCATTCCATGTAGGAGCTTTGGGGACGGCAGATCTGTCTACCACTGGTCGAGCTCCCCAAGTAAAGTCAATTAAAGTCATCCACACAAAAAATGGTATCATAAGGGAACACCTCCAGCCCATCTTACAGGAGGACAGCGACATTTTGTCCCTTAAAAAAGGTGGAGTAAACCGTTTCTCTTTTTTCAAAATTCACCTTCAATGATCTTGAAAGAGTTTTGACTAAATTGGAAGAGTTCCTGCGCATGGCATTCAAAATACTGACAGTTAAACAAAATGGAAAAATTTAAAAAACAATTTAAAAATATCTTTCCAAACAAAAGAAAAAATAAAAAAGCTGAAAATTCTAGGAGCATGGACTTATCATACAGTGGATGAAACAACAAAACAAAATAAAAGGGAAGCAAAAGAAACATGTGGACGTGTACAGCCAGAGCTGGTGCAAAAATGTTCAAAACTAGACAGATTTTTCATTAACAAACTCCTGAAAATGACTGAGAATTAATTAGCAACACCAATAAACACAACTACTATGACTTAATTTGATTATGAGGAAAATTTGTTTCAATTTACCTACCAAAGAAAGAAAAAAATTACGAATTTCGAAAATAATTTCCTTCAAATAAACACCAAAAGCGAACACAGAAACCACTGCATCTTAAACTTACTCAACATACAGATCATTAAGAAAAAAATAAATTTAAACACTTAACCAAAGCATAATACAAAACAATTACACGCAGTTCCCTACAGAGTCATTAGACACTTCCTTGTTGTGAAACAGAAAAATGAGCGAGAAAAATATCCATCTGTATACAAAAAAAAAAAAAATGCAAGCTCAAAATCACAAAGACATAATGTGATGTCTTGCACCAAGTCTCAGACTTTGAATATCAAAACACCAGCTCCTCTAACTACACTTCCCCTCGTTATTAGAGTTAATAACACTAATTCAGGCGAGCCTATTTATGGTCGAAAGTCATAAAATAGTGTTAACAACACAAAAAAGGGAGTAGACTACAATCTGCCAAGTCTTCTTGCGCTAACTTCGTATTATGTTTTTTAATTTCGCATTAACACTAATAGATGGCGATGGGCAGTGCACATCACATGGAAATTCAGATGAGGGTTCAGTTATATTCAAGCAACAGCTGCATTTCTGTAACTAGCAACTGCCTCAGCATCATTAACAGCAGTGACAGAATAATAATGATAACAGCAATTCGGACAAATACCGAGTGATAATTCAGCATTGTAGCGAGCTTCATTAGATAAAAACAGAAGCAGCTCAGCTCGAAAAAGGTCAGCATCGGCACCAAATGTCAGTGTTTCATGGTCCACATGAAGCCTTTACAATTCTGTAGGAAAAATAAAAGAAAAGATGAAGAAAATATAATAGACTGTAATATATACATTGTTTTTTTAGATTCAGAAAAGCAATGTAGCAGCAGATCAGTCTTTTAATGAAATACTAACAAAGCGGGCTTACCTTAAGATATTCAAATTCTCAATAAAGTAAAAATTCACGTTTCAAGCTCCAGTCACAAGAAGATTAAATCAGATACAGCGACAGGAGAAGCTGGAATAGACAAAACCGGCTCCTGATGTACCATTAAAATTCAAACAAATTCTTAGCTACAGTACAGCTCTGTAGCGACAGTTACACTTCGATTGATAATATCTTTCTAGCAGAGAAAGCAGCTTTTCCTACAGAATCAGTTTCAGATTCAGCTGCAGCAGCAAAAGCAAGTGTTCACTTCTACCAGAATGTAATACGTGTAACTACATATGAATTCCCGCAGATATTAATAGTAGTGACGCCAAGTATCCTTCAAACTGTCGAAGTCACTCCGTTCCAGCAGCAGCAGTAGGGACAGAGGTTTTTTCTTTTTTTCCCCTACAGAGCCTTCTGCAGAGGCTCGTCCAGCAAGCTTGGACGAAGAGAGAGAGGAGGGCCATGGGCCAGCAGAGGCAAGGTACGAGACCATAGGTGAGGCCATGGCCCGCCGTACAGAATTGCTAGCTGGCAGGGATACTGTCAGAGAGACAGCCAGCCATGCCGTATGCCAACTTGTTCCTCCGTCTTGCTTGCTAAACAAGAGCCGTACAGATTTCAGGAAAAAGGAAACCAGCGTGTGTTACAACTGTCACGCGGCTCCAGTTTCTCTGCTGAGGTCCTAAGTTTGATTCGTTATTTATTTGAAAAGAATACTTTGCGTCCACTGGATGGTAGAAAGTTTCTTTTGGAGAGTCTCCTGCACGACACTGTATCCGTTCAACGCTAAATTCAGCAGATCGTTTTAACGTGCGGTATGATATGCATGAAGAGTAAAGTACTGTACTGTACTAAAGTTAATCGAATATTAGCTGACAGATATTATTTAGTACGCGTATAATATATCGGAACACCGCACTCTGTCTCTTGACGTAAGCATGTGTGTCATGTCCAACCACAGTGAACTTGGCGTCAGGTGACATCATAGCTGACGGGCGTAGCCTTCAACACTATGTCAATTTCACTACTGCCCCGTCCGTTGGATTTATTTGTGTATTTTCTGAGCCAGCCCGGATTCCATGCTTTAGTGCGTAACAGTTGGTCCGGCACCACAAACTTGTGAGGTCATCGACGCGCTCACCATTTCACATGTGATAGAACGTACAAGCTCAGTTTAAAAGGGGCTACTGTAGTTGAGTGGACAGTTTGTGTCCACATCATTCATACATGTAATGCCGTTGCTAAATGTACTTCAAATTTACATATATTTGCATAAAATACAAAATAAAATACTGAGACGTACGGTCGTACGAACGAGTTTCAAAAGCATTGTAGCTTCTTTGGACATTTGCGTAAAAGTTCAGATTGCCACTTGTAACTGAGACCTCTGGCCAAAGGTTTTTATATATGTACAAAAACCGTACAGACGATGAGATGTCAGCGCTGATACATGTGTAAGATTGGATACAGTTTGCGAAATACGACAAAACGTTAGAATATTCAGGCCGGAGTTTGTCCAAGCTTTTTGCGGTACTTTTTATGATCTTCTTTAGCTTCCTGCTTTCGTGTCCCTCCACACGTGGGAGGCTGGGGGCGCGAAATCTCCTCTCTGGATCCCTACAGTACCTCTGTCCGACAGTTGTTTTCTTTGACCTTTGTAGGAAACAATGCGCTCGTATTGTTAGATCCCTAGGTCACGCGTGGCACAATCGTAGGCTGCAGGGCTAGCCTCAAAGTTCAAAAATTCAAATTTCCCGATTTGCAAAATAGTCGTAGCCGTTAATTATAGATGTACATTCAAATTGACTCCATCTCTGCCGTTGACAAACATTTGGCGTCTTATGTGCCGTACACTCATAGTGCACGATCGATCATGATCAGGACAGAATCCAAATTTGTAATCCTAGCGAATCCTAGAGTGTCGGCTTATAGCTCAGAGGAGTGGCCTAGATTGTTGTCTCCAATGTCATCCTCTGGGGAAGGTGTTATCTGAACAAACCTTTGGCCCGTTGGGTCGTGAAGGTCGTTAAATTCACGCGTTTAAACATAATACAAAAAAGTACAGATGCAGGTGAAAGTAGGCCCATACAATATACCTATTGTATGCAAAACATACAATATGACCTTAACCCATATTGTATTCGGACCTATCCGGACCAATTAAAACATTCGGACCAAAAATTAGACCATTAAAACATTCGGACCAAA
The DNA here is from genome assembly GCA_037447655.1 of Zygnema cylindricum. NCBI lineage: Eukaryota > Viridiplantae > Streptophyta > Zygnematophyceae > Zygnematales > Zygnemataceae > Zygnema > Zygnema cylindricum. Next base: position 70,763 of record JBBHKE010000533.1, on the reverse strand, counting down.
TAAATTTATTTACACCGTCAGATTCGTAAGATCGGACGGTCTCTGATCAAAGTAGCGATCTAAGAAGATCGCATGAAAAGCCCATAACACAACTTACGATAAAGGCGCCGACCAAAGGCCTACCATAAAAACGCCTACTTTTTAACTATGGAAAGTTCGAACAAAAGCAAGCTGACCTTTCTAGCTTTGTCAATTTCCTGAAAGTGAGAACAACGGGAAAAAAAAGGGGCAGGTCAAAAAAGAAGTGGAAAAAAAGTACAGTTATAATCGAAACGCCGACAACAATCAAAGAAATGCGTTATTTATCAGTCGAACTGATTTGCGGCATACACAGTAAACTTCCATGAAATAATGTTAAATTGAAAGTGGTTAATGTAGATTTAAAGTGGCTGTTAATGTAGATTTTATTTTAGAGAACGCCGTAAATAAAAAGCTAGCATAGTTGAAATGTAAAACTGTTGACGACCCTTAAAAGGTTAGAGATGAAAATCCATGTTGCCTACTATTAAAGGTTAGAGATGAAAATCCCTACTAAACTCAAGCATAACAAAAGCAAAGAAAACTAAAAATCTAAAAAGAAGATATAAAATAAAACACAAAACAGTAGTGGCACTAGACACTGCTCGACATCCTAGGAAAAAAGATAAATAATTGGGGCCTCACTCCAAAGCCTAAGTCTACACCAAATTAAAGGTCCGCACTACGAATATCATCTATACTCACCAAGTGACACAACAGTCAATCTCGAAGTCCATAAGCATCGTTCGCCACCGTAATTTGTCAAATATAGGATGGAATTTGGGCACATTGAATGGTAGAGATATGTTAACGTGTGGTCTGCATTTTTTCATTCTCATATAAAATTATTAGTCACTTATTCATTCACTGTTTTATTCATCGAATTACTAGATGTTTTTTTTTTCATTTACTCATAGTTATATTCATCGTTTTATTCATTGTTTTATCCATTGTTACACCAGGCCAAATGTTTTTGCCTTAATAACAACTTAAGATCCATTTCCTTATACCATTTTTTTGGTGCGAAAAATAGAGGCGTGAGAAATTTACAAAAAAAAACTTGAGAAAAAAAAGGGGAAGACAAGCAGTGTAGGGCAATAATAGGTGTAAGGGCATGCTAACTTTTATCCATTTGCAATAGAAAAGAAAGACGTCAACCACGTTCTTTAACCGAAGCGTGCGCCTCACGAAGGTCATTAACATCAATGACAACTACCTTGTCAAACACGTAATGTTGCACTTGTGATCGACTTCCGATGGTGAGGGGAAGGGAGCAAAGGAACATGATTTTTGTCAATAATTGGTAAAATGGAACGAACACACAATAGCGCTTCTTGATGATCAACCCTCGTCAACTTAGAGAACACATGAGCATAATTATTTTGTTGTCCATCATAAAGCGTGAATCGGTGATAGGTTCCATAAAAGTCAAACACCCTAGGTAAGCTCTCAATGAGCGATTTAAATGTTACCTTCGTGGTTGGCGATGGTTTATTATTGGTTAATTTATACTTTTGATGGTTTTAGGGTTTTGTTTGAGCTGGGAACATTTTTGTCGAACGAGGCAATGTTGTGGGATCTTTGTTGTAATTAATGTTACCAACATGGTTGTAAACTTTCGTGATTACTCGCGATTACTAACATTGTGTATTGGGTAACTTTCTATCACGACAAATTTGATATCAATACCATGGGTTATTGAATGGTTAGGGGAGGCCATATATCGCTTTTGGACCAACAAAAAGTTATACTGATATATCGGTTGGACGGGGGACGGGTGTCCACAATTTGTGGGGGGGGGGGGTTGAAATTTTGTTCACAATCTATTCCGTTTTAGAGGACGTAACTTTAGGATGTAAATAAAGTAAGGAAATATTGTGATAATTATCGGATCGCTATATATCGTTAATTCATAGCGATTTATTGTTATTTCGTTTCGATGTATCGGTAAATTTTCCTTACTGATATATCGAGCATTATATTGATTACCAGTAGGTCAAAATAGGTATATGTCAGTTATCGGTAAGAGACTACCATACATGACTACAACGTGTATCGCTACTAATGTTTTTTTCTCCACTTAAGAATATATTTTTTCCGCACACACATGTCCGATTTTTGAGAGGAGATTGCAAATTGGAAAGTGACAATCTTGCATTAACCGTCGGATTAACCATCTAACGACTTTGCAAGGAGAAAATATGTATTATTTTGGAAAAATGACTTTAACACCAATAGCTAATGTTGCGTGTCGTGAAAAAAGGTTATCGCGGTAAAACTAATAATGATAATTATCGGTTGTAGAACGGTGTGGGGTCCTATATCGCTCCGTAACCAGCAAATGTTGTCGCCAATAATTATCAGTCGGGAGGTGTGGTCCGTACAAAAAGTACGGAAGTAAAGTACGAAATGAGTACAGAGATATCGCGACAAGCGGGGGGGTGGGGGGTGTGTGAGTGTGTGGGTGGGGGGCTTTTGGAAAATTTTGCAAAATCCATTCCGTACCACAATACGTAGTTATCGGCCCGATAACTATCGGTTATTCATCGAGACATATCGAAAACTGCTCCTGTAGTTGCAGTTATCCAAAAATTGCAACTGCTCATCGTGATAATTCCCCTACAGACATACCGGAACAATAAATCCAATATCGGTAACGCAAGTACAAATCGGGAATGCGAATGAGGGGGTGTGATGTGACGCGTCGTCGTTGGTATACGGATTTAGGGTTTTTTGAGGGTTTTAGGATTTTTTTAGGGTTTTTTAGGTTTTTTTTATATGACGTCATGTGTGTGTACGGCAGTCTCCTTCATGACCCCGCTCGTCAAACGCTGACCTTAATAAATTTTGATTTGTGATGATTTCAATTCGTTAGGAATCGTGGCGTGTTCTGATTTGTGGCGAGTATTCGTAATTAAAAATGTTGTTTACGACGATAACGTGTGTTATCCTTTTTGCATTCATTTAAAAAAAATGGCGTTCTTTTTATTGACGCCATTCGTATAGAAAACGACATGTCTTGTCATGACGTGGCGTGGTTCATTGAATATTCTTATATTTAGGTGATTTCTTAAGACAAAGCGGTGATTTGAGGATACGTGGCGCGTCATCATTGCGCATATTTTATAACATGACAGAAACCCCGATGTTCACAAAATTTCAAAAGTTTTGAATCATAGTTCAAAAGTAGGTGAAAGTAGGCCCATACAATATGCCTATTGTATGCAAAACATACAATATGACCTTAAGACCCATATTGTATTCGGACCTATTCGGACCAATTAAAACATTCGGACCAAAAATTGGACCAATTAAAACATTCAGACCAAAAAAATTTATTTACACCGTCAGATTCGGACGATCGGACGGTCGCTGATCAAAGTAGCGATCTAAGAAGATCACATGAAAAGCCCATAACACAACTTACGATAAAGGCGCCGACCAAAGGCCTACCATAGAAACACCTACTTTTGAACTATGTTTTGAATAGTGAAGTGGTACACAGTTTATCGCTATTAGTGTTGATATTTTTTTCGCCACCTAAAACATATTTTCTCCGTGCACACTAATCCGATTAGCAGATGGAGATCGCCAATCGGAAGGTGAGAATCTTGCCTTTCAATTGCAACCGTCAGATCCAAGAAGTGTTTACGGAAAAAAATGTTTTAAGTGGCAAAAAAATTATCAACACTAATAGCGAAACACGGTGTACTTTGGCAAAACCTTTTTTTTATGCTACTTTTCAATAACGTGCAACTACATTAATCTTTAAATGGACACGTGATGTCTTTTTGTAACTACTTTACACCTAAAAAAATATCGTCCTTGGTGAAGTAAATAGTATACTAGAAGTTGCAAATACTGCATTAAAAGTTTTTTTTTTCAAAAATAAAGGTGATTAAACCACGTAAGTACAAAGCATGACAAAATACAAGAAACAAATAACGATAAAAATAAAAATAATAATCATAATGAGAGACATATGACAACCATTAAAGGCTAGAGGCCGATATTTCTACGAGTTATAAGCATGCCAAAAAAAACACACGCTAGAAACAAACAAACTAAAAGTTGTAAACAATACACCATACCCCAAAACCAATGAAAAGAAGTGTACTATACTAAATGTCACAATCACGAAGATCCTTTATGTGCAATAATGGTCCATGTGACTTATGTCACAAAATCCACAACCATCATTTACTAGTGTGGTTTGTCAAATAAAGACAATAGGCAAGGTTTGGGCCAATCAAAGAATGACAACAATATTTGGCGATACAAATTTGAGAGGAGAGGTACGGGAGATCTTCAAAATCCTCTACAAAAGATTGTAAAGTACAACTAAGTAAAAAAAATGATAAGTCTTTCTCTAAGGTCTCAAAGATCTCCAAAGAAAACAGTGTAAAATTGTGAAGGTATGCATCGTGTTTTTCTCTTTTTGTAAATGTAGATATTTTTTCTCAAATACATTTTTTTTTTGGCCAATATGCAATGTTAATCGTGACGTGACATAGGTTCATGTAGGGACTGTACTGACCACCAATTGCTTTCTCTAAATGTCGCGCGTCACGAAATATGAGTCTTGTAATGATTATGAAGACTTTATGAAGACTTTACGAAGTCTTTACGAAGACTTTACAAAGACTATATCACCAAGTTGTTGTTTTCGCTCCTTACAAGAACACCGACGATGAAGACGACTGAAGACGTGACGTGAGTATATATGCTATTAGTACATCTCCGACCATCGTGTATGTTTTTTAGTTATGTATTTTTTTTGTTTTTGTGATTATATTAGATGGACGTGATGTAGTTGTCTTTCATATAAAAACTTTTGATAGTAGTAGTCAGATCCCTCGACCTTCTGATTTAAAAAAAAAAAACGAAGGACCTTTGTCTACCAAAAAAAATAAAAAAAATGTTATCAATTCTGGATTTTTGGGTTTTCAATATAGTCCCTTTTTTTTGTTTATATCCCACATGATCATGATGACGACGGCAATGATGAGATAAAATATAAATAAGAAATAAAATAAAATAATTAAACAAGGATTTTCAATAATCTTGATTTATAGAGCAGTATTATTCCCTTTACGGGACAATGAATAAATGATATGGAAACAAAAAAAATAAAATAAAAAATATAATAAAATAAAAAAATAAAAAAGAAAAGATAACTTAGCAAAAAAAAAAAAAACACAAATACAAGGACAACCCACAACAAAAAAAAAAAAAAAAAAAAAACATTCACATTAGACAAATTGCACATACCGGTTTGGAAAGAAAAGAAAAGAAAAGAAAATAATAAAAAGAGCAAAAAGCATCTTCATCCTCGACCAATATTGAACCTCCAAAACTCCTCTCGTTTTGTTCTTTGAATTAATTTTGGGTATTTAACATCTTTGTTTTTTGTTCTTCTTTTTGAGATTTGTACTTTTTACATCAGATTTCGAGAGAGACTTAATCGCTATTCGAGGTTTCACATCGATCATTTTTTGAGGTAAAATCGATACTCCACAAACGACTTTTCCTTGAGGAAGAGGTAAAAGCTCAATTATCACCACGACCTAAAAAAATAATAAAAAAACAAATAAACACACTATTACTAAGTTAGATACAAAATTATACAAACTAACAAAATTTGAAACTTACAAAATTTGAAACTAACAACTTGCCCGACATATTTTGAGCAAAAACATTAGGTGTATATAACATTTTCAAACGAAATTATCAGCTTTTTTTTTTCATAGATTGCATGCAGAACAAAATGACAAAATGACAAAATAACAAAATAACAAAATGACAAAATAACAAAATAACAAAATAACAAAATAAAAGGTCCCCCAATTTTTGAGCTTTCGCGAGTCTGTATATAGGGTTTTCCTCGCTTTCAAAAAAAAAAAACTATTTTAAACCGGAAAGGTCCCAATGGAGTTGAGTCAGAAAGGCCGAAAAGCCCCGATTTCGAGCAATTTAGGGAATGCAAGTACATATCATTGAGATCGCAATATATACATATTGCCGTCATTGGTCGTTGATATACTTTGTCGATATATCAAAAAATGTACATATCAATTACCGGCAAAATCTGTAGGATATGCAACACTTATTTATATACGCACGCACGCACGCACGCAAATATATATACTGTGTATACATACATATTGTTGGTTATTTAAGGAAATAAAAATGAGGAGAACCAAATCTTACCTCTGGTTGGTTTAAATCCACTACAAATTTCCGATCATGGATTGTTTCTTTAACAACTTCCGCAACACAGGCGATACATTCGCCCCTTTGAAGTCCAAAAGGACTAGAACTGTCCTCCTCTCTCTCTCCCTCTCCTTCTCCCCCTCCTCTCTTCTCTTCCTCTCTGTCATTTAAAACCCCATTTTCACCCAAGTTATGTCCATTTTCCAAATCTTCATTCTCCAATCCTCTTTTTTTGTAGGCAACAGCAAACTGCATAACAAAAAAAAAAGAAAAAAAGGGAGGGAGGGAGGGAGAGGGAGGGAGGGAGGGACAGGGAGAGGAAGAGGGGAGGAAAGAGAGGGAGAGGGAAAGGCGTGGAAAAGTGTTAAACACATGTATTTTTTTGCCAAAGTCCACACCAAATTGCCAAAAACTGCAATAATTAAGATACGGACAAATTAAAAAAAAAAAAGTTTTTTTTTTTGGGCCAACATCACACCAGTTATGGAGAGATAGTATTCGTTAGTGTTGGGTATCGGGTAGTGTCATATCGCGATAATCTCGATATTCGATATATCGAATATCGATCGAGGAAAGTCCTCGATATATCGTACCGAAATGTTTACCTTGAGAGGTTTGTCGACATTTTTTGATCCTCCCTCGGTCTCGAGATAGGCCCGGAAAAGTTTTTTAACTGTCAATTTAAGATATTTTTTTGAGGGAGGACAGGTGGACTCTATGGGTAAAATTCGTACACACCACCTGAAATAATAAGCAAAAACTTTGATAAATTGACAATCGTTTTTTTTTCGTTAAAAATGCAGTCGAAACGCTCTTAAACACTCTTAAAACGCTGATAAAACACAGTTAAAACAATGCTAAAACAATGTCTAAAACTGTTAAAAAGATGTTGAAACGTGGTTAACCGGGGAAAAACGGTGAAACGGAAGGGAAGAAAACAGGAAATAGGGAAAACTCAAAATGGAAAACAGAAAAAAATAAAAAAAAACAAGATACAAAAGGCTAAAATAATGTAAAACTAGAATAAGACAAGGCGTAAAAGTGGCAAAAAAAATGCGGAAACAGAAAAATAAGGTATAAAAACGTTTAAACAACATAGAAATTAATGATGTATGTCGAGCAGGTTTTGCCCATAATCAGTTTGTACTTACGAGAGGGAGTGGCAGAGGGAGAGGGAGAGGGAAAGGTAGAGGGAGAGAGACACAGGAAGAGAGACAACGAAGAGGATCCCCAAGTCGTCCTGGAGGGGCGGGGGAGGAGAGAAGCGAGAGGAGGAGAGAATTCTTTTTGAGGTTTTTTCGGGACTTTTTGGGGGAAGTTTGGGGCTTTTGGGAGCAAAGAGGATGGAGAAAGAGAGACGAGTGATTACGATAGTGAGAGAATCAAAATTCTAGAGAAAGGAAAAGAAAGAGGGAGATAGGGGTCGTAGGAGAAAGAGGGGCCTACTCTAGTAGGGTAGGTGGCCCATGTAGGGAGGCCGGTTAATGACGTCACATCACGGTGTTGTTTCGTCAGAAAGTTTCTGATGGCAGGACAAAAAATGACACTTTTACCACTTTGGGGCGAACCGAAGAACCTAGAAAGAGAGTAAAAAAGGAAAGTTAAAAACAAGTGACAAAGAAGATAGCAAATAAATATTGAACAGAAACGGACGAAAATGGACAATTTATGCCAGTGAGGGACAAATTGAGGAACCTATAAAAAAGTAAAAAGGAAAAGAGAACAAATTGAAATAAAAGGTAAGAAGCCAAATAAGTTCATAAACACAACAAACTGAGATATTTAAAATTACAAAAAAAATCCATAACATTGACAAAATCAAAAAAATTGAAAAACGAAGGGACAAAAGCCGACAAAAATGGACAACAAAGAGGGAAATAGATCTAATACCGGAAATAATCTGAGAAATCCTCGCTTGAAATTCAATACCGGCGAAAAAAAAAATTATCTTTGGAGGTTGCCGCGTGTCCTTAGAAGTGTGACTCGAGGGAGAGGGATATGTAAATGGAGAAAGAAAGAGACAGAGAGGCGGGAGGGGGAAGGGGAAGAGTCAATTAAAGGACCAACAGGACAAAAACAACATGTAAAGTAAGCAAAGCAATCCAAGCAAACAATAGAAGTAATGATAACAATGAACACATGCCCACTCTTGGCAACACATGCCCACTCGTGGCCACACATGCCCACTCGTGGCCACACATGCCCACTCGTGGCCACACGTGCCCACTCGTGGCCACACGTGCCCACTCGTGGCCACACGTGCCCACCCGTGGCCACACGTGCCCACCCGTGGCCACACGTGCCCACCCGTGGCCACACATGCCCACCCGTGGCCACACATGTCCACCCGTGGCCACACATGGCCACTTGTGGCCACAAAGGCCCACTTGTGCCACACATGCCCACTCGTGGCCACACATGCCCACTCGTGGCCACACATGCCCACTCGTGGCCACACATGCCCACTCGTGGCCACACATGCCCACTCGTGGCCACACATGCCCACCCGTGGCCACACATGCCCACTCGTGGCCACACATGCCCACCCGTGGCCACACATGCCCACCCGTGGCCACACATGCCCACTCGTGGCCACACATGCCCACTCGTGGCCACACATGCCCACTCGTGGCCACACATGCCCACCCGTGGCCACACATGCCCACCCGTGGCCACACATGCCCACTCGTGGCCCCACATGCCCACTCGTGGCCCCACATGCCCACTCGTGGCCCCACATGCCCACTCGTGGCCCCACATGCCCACTCGTGGCCACACACGCCCACTCGTGGCCACACATGCCCACTCGTGGCCACACATGCCCACTCGTGGCCACACATGCCCACCCGTGGCCACACAAGCCCACCCGTGGCCACACATAATATTTCAAACAATCATAAAAAACAAATTATAGCCATGCATTTTGTAGCTTTTAGGGTTGGAAACATGTCAAACAATTATTCTGTTGATTGTATACCGTGTATTCTGTTGTGTATTTTGTTGTTTGAAAATGTTACCTGCACCGTGATGAAGAGCAGAAACCACTTCCACTTCAGAAACTGAACTGGAGCTTTGATCACAGTTACTGCATCCTCCTTTTTCAGACGTTGCCCAAGTATTCTTGAAGGTTGGTAATGAAGAAGTTGAACTTAAGAATTTTGCTTCAGGCTTTGCTTGAGTATTTGTAGCCGTCGAAAGGAGTTTGTTAACTGCAAAAAATTGTTGATACGAGTGTGTTTTAGTATGGAATAATAGGTTCTATAATTTTAATCAGATGATCTGCAAATAAAAATCTGGAAAAGAGAAAGGAAATGGCGAAAGGAGGGAAGGCAGAGAAGAGAAAGGAAATTTAGTAAGGGCGACGAGAGAGGAAGAGTGGTAGAGAATGTGGGAGAGAGAGAGAGAGGAGGGAAATACAAAGAGAGAGGAGAGAAGAAGGAACAAAGGAAGAGCGGACAGTTGTAAATGATTATCAAGCGGATCCAAAAGTTTTTTAAAATGGGTTGACAGTCATATATATTAGACATCCATTGAATGTCAAGGTACGGAAAGGACAAAGTACGGAAAGGACAAAATACAGAAAAGACAAAGTATGGAAGAGACAAAAGACACAGAGGACAAAATAAAGAAGGGACAAAAAAACAAAAGACAAAATACAGAAAGGACAAGATACAATGGACAAAATTCGAAAAAGACAAAACACAAAAAAGGACAAAATACAAAAAGGACAAGCATACACAAAGGACAAGATGCAGAAATGACAAAATACACAAAGGACAAGATACACAAAGGACAAAATGTAGAAAGGACAAAATAGATAAAAGACAAAATCTTGACGAAGGACAAAATACAGAAATGGCAAAATACATAAAGGACAGAATGCAAAAGGTACAAAATACAGAAAGGGGCAAAATACATGAAGGGTAAAATACAAAAATGACAAAAATTTAGAAAAATACAATATCCAAGGACAAAATATGGAAAAGACAAAACAACAAAGAATATAAAAAAGACAAAAATACAAAACCGACAAAACACAAAATGGAAATGTGCAGAAAGGACAAAATACATAAAAGACAATACAACAAGGATAGAGATGTGGAGAGAGGTGTGGAGACGGAGGTGAAGGAATATATTATTCCTTTTTATGCTCAAAGAATGTATCATTCCTTTTCATCTCGAAGAAGATAGAATTCTTTTATTTTCTCTCTCACCTTTTATTTTTGAGTACTGGTTTTTTGGCTCTTGCCAGCTCGGCTTCGGTCAAGGAGGGCTTTCCGCCGAAAAAGTTTTAACTGCCCGAAGGGACGGGAGAATGAACCTGCCATGTAAATATCCCGTTAGGAACCGTCCCAGAGAAATACCCGGAACCATTATGCAAAAACACGGGAGATGCTACATGGAAACACAGAGACTGCTACACTTACGGAAAATGACAAGAAGCATCGAGAACTGTTATGTGATTGGCGGTTACTTATTACAAAAAAAGGCTCTTAGAAAAAACTGTTACATGAAAACACGGAGTATTGCCACATGAAAAGAGTAACTTGCACTATATTACCCAAAAACAATGAACCAAAATGAATAATAATATACAACAAAAACCTCCCATAAAAAAACACATAAAAAAATAAACACGAAATGAATCAGGACAACCCCATCAACACAAAGACAATTCAAAAACTGTGCTTCACAAACAAAAATTGAGTAATTTGTAGAAATGGACATGTTAACACAAAACAGAAGCCAAGAAAAGGAAATCTGAAACAATTATCAACAAGTAACAGAAACAAAAATACTTTCAAAAATAAATGCGCAGTACAATAAGATGCCCGAAAGAAACAATTAGAAAACAAACGTAAGCATAACAAAACAGATGCACTAACAAACAGAAGGAAAGAAACAGACGCAGATCAAAACAAAGAGTCGAGGGAAAAATTAGGTGTTTTAAGTGGAGGTTTAAGCTGTTATTTGCAGGAGAAGCACTGTGCCTCTTGCGAAGTTAATGTTTAAACTGAGAACCACATAGATTTTAAAAACTGAAACACAAGTAAATATGTAATTCATATTCACCTAAACTTAAGCTAAATTGAGAAACACATGTGAGCATAAATTCAGCAGTAACAAACAAACAAACAAACAGAGAAACAATCATAAAGACTAGATTACATACATGTTCTGTTATTTTCATATTTAAAAAGTTGTCCCTTGTTTCCTGCTAATTTAGAGTTTTAACTGAGACGGAGAAAAAAAATTAATAAGATGCAAACTGAGAGACAAATGAGCTCGACAGTAAATCATATACAGAGAGACAAACGAAAAAACAATCATAAATTTAAAATTTTGCCACCTCATCTGCTCAATTTAAGGTTTCAAAAGTTGGATAACATAATATGTCAAACAATCATAAAAAACAAATTATAGCCATGCATTTTGTAGCTTTTAGGGTTGGAAACATGTCAAACAATTATTCTGTTGATTGTATACCGTGTATTCTGTGGTGTATTTTGTTGTTTGAAAATGTTACCTGCACCGTGATGAAGAGCAGAAACCACTTCCACTTCAGAAACTGAACTGGAGCTTTGATCACAGTTACTGCATCCTCCTTTTTCAGACGTTGCCCAAGTATTGTTGGAGGTTGGTAATGAAGAAGTTGGACTTAAGAATTTTGCTTCAGGCTTTTGCTTTGTTGAGGGTTTTAAGGTGCTTTACATCCATAGTTTTCCAGGTTTTCCCATCCTCTCACTGGATTCAATACGGTTATAAAAAATAATACTCATGGAAATCTTGTATGACACCTCTCACTTTCTTTTTTTTCCTCTCACTTTCGCACATATAGTTTATTCCCGCGCTTTTACAGGAAAGCTTATTCTTTCGCTCCATCTAAACAAAACCAAATTTCCCTGTCTTGCAGTCTGCAGGCTCCGCTATCGCCTGCGCGACGCAGAACCGCTGTCGCCTGCGCGAGGCAGAACCGCTGTCGCCTGCGCGACGCAGAACCGCTGTCGCTCGCGCGACGCAGAACCGCTATCGCCTGCGCGACGCAGAACCGCTGTCGCCTGGGCGACGCAGAACCGCTGTCGCCTGCGCGACGCTGAACCGCTGTCGCCTGCGTGACGCAGAAAACAGAAAACTGGACTTGCCAGTTGTGCCCAACCGAGATGCAGCACAGGGCGAGGAAACGAAATGCGTCTGCCATCCTGCAAGGTGCCGTTGTACTACGCAAGACTCATTCTGTACAAATGTTTGCGGGTATCGTCATATAAAGCCAACGCCATGGACGTTGAGAAAGTCACAACGAAAACGACAACGAAATACATATGGACGTTACAACAAATGGACGAAATAAAAAGGTATGTCGGAATAAGAATTGAAGAAAAACGTCAAATAAATCATACGTCATGCCTAGATACAAAAAAAATAGTACGTTAATGACTTAATCAAATACGTCGGTACAAAAAACGGAACTGTACCTTAGGATAAAAAACCTAAAGAGTTAAACAGAGTTACTGTAACAGTAAAACGACACGCCCGAATCGACAAAAGAAACTGGCACGCTAGTAAAAATACGTCAATACAAAAAAAAGGTTCACTGGATAAAAACCGAAAGAGTTAAACAGAAGTTACTGTAGCTCTTAAACGACAAGAAAAAAATAAACGATTGAATGTTAAGGAACATGGCAAGATCGATCCGTTGGAAAACGCTCGCGGTAAAAGGGACGTTGGATTATGCGACAGAGCAAAAAAAGACAAACAGTAGAGAGCAAAAGGACAAAACCAGAAAGGTACGTTGAGATTACAGAAGAATACAGTTACATTAAAACGACAAAAAAATATACGTTAACAAAGCATAAATAGATCCGTTGAAAAACGTGGGTTGCATTCGACATTGCAAAAACAAAGCAAAGTGACGAAACTAAATATAAAAAAGGGCGCGTGCACAAAAACGACAAAGAAATTGAATCCAGATCGACAAAGCAAAATATTTATCTGTTGGACAACGTGGACAAAACCAAAAAGGTTCGTGTACAAAAACGACACAGAAAAAAAAACGGTTTAATTCAAATCGACAAATCCGTTGGAAAACGCGGTTGTAAAAGGAGCGTTAAGTTATACGACGGGAAAAAAGGACTGGAAACACGGCGGAAACCTATCGAAATCCGACACACATAACAGGAACTCCGGCGTCCGCTACAGTAATTCAGTTGAACAAAGATCCTGTAGTTAGCTCCGGATTCGGCGAGATTTTGCATCGAATCTGCTGTCGAGTTCAATCCTGAAACGGCAAGATATTTCACCGAATCTTCCGTCAGCTGAATTTTATCGAATTTTGTCGACTTTATGTTGATTCAAGACATTTTGGAAGCGACGAGAAATTGTGTCGGTGAAAGATTCTTTTCACAGAGTAAGGGTATGTCCCCATGTACTTGTAACTTAGCGAACTTACTTTGTATTTTAGGGCGGATCCGGCGGACCCGCTTTTCAAGTGTCCCTATGTGTAAGAACGTATCGTAAGTTACGTTTGTGACGATTGTATACGTCGACAATACCAGTGACGGTTGTCAACGTCTACAATCTGTGTTGTCGGACGTTATTTTTTGGAACTGCTTCTGTGACGTCGCATGTCTTACCGTGACATTGTAGACGTACCGCCTTCCACCCTGTACCGTTTCACGGTTGAAGAAGTTGCGCTTTGCCTTTGCGTCTCCTGTCCGGTCGACGTGAAATGGCATCAGAATTTCGAGACCCCTGCAAAAAAAAAATCCGTACTGGACGAAAACGGACAAAACCAAACAAATTGTGTAATTTCCTTTGTCGTATAAAATGCATACGGACAAAACATAGCGACTTCCGTACTTTCCTTTGTCTTTGAAAACCGTGTGAAATACTTCGAAAATTACGGCACGTGCGAATATGTGTTCCTATTTGTTTATGTAGAATCCCTAGTTTTAAAACACATCGCGCATGTGTTTTAAAGATAAGGTTGAAGATGACGTTTTTTGTCGTCGAAGTGGGTCGAAAAACACAAGACGACAATGTACTTTCGGCTTGTACAAATGATCTGATTGGTAGGTACCTCAGGGGTTGTGAGTAGGGCGCGTTGGGGGAATAAGACGTACAGTTGAGTGTACATGCCGTACATTTATCTGTACGGCTCGTACAATTATCGCCGATAGTTATCGTTATCGGCATTATCGCCGATAAGTAGCCGATATTATCGGCTACTTATTGGCGATAAGACCGATAGCGATATATCGTACCAATATATCGATTATCGGGTCCCTGAAAAAAGGCCCATATCGGTTATCGGCAAATCCTTACCGATACACAACACTAGTAAAAACGGAATTAAAACTTAAGGGTGTGACGATTAAAAACGGAATTAAAACTTAAGGGTGTGACGATTGTATACGCTGACATGCCCGTGACGGCTGCCAACGTCCTGCCAACGTCTACAATCTGTGATTTTCCAAATTGTTCGTGAGAGGCGGCGAGTCCGAGTTTATGTGGCGCCCTCGGAGATTTTTCACGTATTCGTGAAATGGCATCAGAATCTTCAGATCCCTTGAAATGAAGAAATCCGTACTGAACAGAACCTGACAAAACGAAACAAATTATGTACTTTGATGGACGCAAAAAGACAAACCATACCGAATTGTGTCTTTTTCGTCGTCGCTTGAAAAATTACTACACGTGTGAATACGTGTTATAATTTTTTTAGCGGAAATACTTTGTTTTAAAAAACATCTTCCCTGTTTTTTAAAGAAAAGTTTGAAGATGACGTTTTTTGGCATGGCCGTGGGTCGAAGAGCACAAGACGACAACATGTAGTACATTTTAAATTCGATGATGACGCAAAATGTACTTCTCCTTTTTTCTATTTTTTTGTACGGTTGACACTTACGCGGTACGGCGCTAAGTTTTAGAAGAAAACGACAGAAAAAAACCCTTACTTAGGCACATGGAGACGCACCCTAAGGGTGCGTCTTTGTGTGCTTAAGTAAGGGGTTTTTTTCTGTCGTTTTCCTGTAAAACTTAGAGCCGTACCGCGTAAGTTTCAACCGTACAATAAAATAGAAAAAAAGAGAGGTACATTTTGCGTCATCATCGAATTTAAAATGTACTACATGTTGTCGTCTTGTGTTTTTCGACCCACTTCGACGAAAAAAAACTTCATCTTCAACCTTATCTTTAAAATATAGGGCCGATGTGTTTTAAAATTAGGGATTTTATATAAACAAATAGGAACACGTATTCGCACGTGTAATATTTTGTTCAAAAACTCCAAACAATTTCAAGCGACGTGGAAGTGTACACGATTCGCTATGTTTTGTCCGTTTTTGTCTAATACGACAAAGAGAAAAACACAGTTTGTTTTGTTTTGTCCATTTCCATCCGGTACGGATTTTTTTTTGCAGGGGTCTCAAGGTTCCAATGCTATTTCACGTCGAGCCGACAATAGACGCAAAGTCAAAACGCATCTTCTTCAACCGTGAAACGGCACAGGGTGGAGGGCGGTAGGTCAACAATGTCTCGAAAAGTCACGCCACGTCACAAGCAGTTACCAAAAATAACGTGCGTCATCACAGATTGTAGACGTTGACAACCGTCACTGGTATTGTCAACGTATACAATCGTCACGCCCTTAAGTGACAATTTCGTCTGGTACACATAGGGACACCCGAAATCCGGGTCAGCCAGATCTGCGCTAAAAAACAAAAAAAAATCTCTAAGTTTGAAGTACATAGAGACGCACCCTAATTTCAAACAAGTTGACAGATAGGGTATGTCCCCATGTACTTGTAACTTAGCAAACTTACTTTGTATTTTAGCGTGGATCCGCCGGACGCAGCTTTCAAGTGCCCCTATGTGTAAGGGTATGTCCCCATGTACTTGTAACTTAGCGAACTTACTTTGTATTTTAGCGCGGATGCGCCGGACCCGGTTTTCAAGTGTCCCTATGTCTGTAAGGACGAAATCGTAACTTACGCTTGTGACGATTGTATACGTCGACAATACTTGTGACGGTTGTCAGCGTCTACAATATGTGGTCGCACGTTATTTTGTAGAACTGCTTGTGACGTCGCATGTCTTACCGTGACATTGGAGACGTACCGCATTCCAGCTTGTGCCGTTACACGGTTGAAGACGATGCGCTTTGCCTTTCGCGTCTCCTATCCGGTCGACGTGAAATGGCATCAGAATTTGAAGACACCTGCAAAAAAAATTCGTACTGGACGAAAACAGACAAAATTAAACAAATTGTGTAATTTTTTTCGTCGTATTGGAACGCAAACGGACAAAATTTAGCGAATTTTGTACTTTTCTTTGTCCTTGGAAATGGTATGAAAATTTTCTAAAGTTAGGGCACGTGCGAATATATGTTCCGATTTGTTTATCGAAAATACCTAGATTTAAAACACATTGCGCATGTGTTTTAAACGCAAGGTTGAGGATGACGTTTTTGTCGTGGAAGTGGGTCAAAAAACACAAGACGACAAATTTTTATACATCCTAAATTCGAGGATGACGCAAATTGTACTTTACAAATTTGCGATTCCTTCGTATGACTGCAACTTAGGCAGTACGGCGTTAAGTTTTACGGGAAAACGAAAGGAAAAAACCCTTACTTATGCACATGGGGACACACCCTAAGAACGTTATCGTAACTTATGTTTATGACGATTGTACACTTCGACAATACCTGTAATGGTTGTCAATGTCTATAATCTGTGTTGTCGCCCGTTCTTTATTTGAACAAGTAAATCAATGCCCGTTACACGGGCATGGACCATGTCCTGTTTTATCATTGCCCGTTTATCAGAGGTCGCAAAAGTCAAAATTTTAGATAACCGAAACCGACTGTTTTTTTTTCAAAATCTGAGTACTCGATGCCCGACCTGGTTATGTCACGCTCCTAAATTGTTAACCGTTACCCAAAATGCGTTTACGAAAAAAAAAGTTTAACCGAAACTCGATTTATCGCGATTACGCGTACCCGCCAGCACCTGAATAAGTACAAAATTAGTGGTACATCTCCCATATACCTTCCACGATACCGAGAGTACAAAGTACAATAATGTTGGATAGTATTAACCATACAAAACCTTCAATGTTTTTCGTTTTTTGCTAACTCGACCGCAACCGATTTTATTTTTTTTTGTCGCCTAAATCCGCCCAACACCCCCAAAATGGCAACCGAATCCGTTTCGGATCCGACGCGGGCGATCTGTTAACGGTCGGTTACGGTTTCGCTTAACCGTTTACGACCTCTTCCGTTAATCATGCTTGTTACACGCGAATGAACTGTTTACTGTTTATCAAAAGGTGTAAGTACAGTACTATTATACTATTCAAGAGGTCTGTTTGTAGGCGCGACCCAAAATTACACAGCGATTGACATTAAATCGAGCAAGGAATTAACAACATGAAATCGTACTTCTTGAAAAGAACGGTTATCTTCTAAACTGCCAACATTCTACGAACACGCTGTCACGAACGAAAGGGAGAAAAAAAACTCATTACGGGTGAAGACATTATCTCTATTAATTGACAAGATCGAGTATCCACGATTTGACGGTAAAAAACTATTCCCGATTGGGGTACTTTGATACTTACCTGATCGGTGAGGTCTGAAACTCTGAAACCTCCATAAGTCCTCAGAGTGGACAGCTTCCAAGAAGCCTCTAGGATAATCCTGACCCCTCTGTGTTTCAGCAAAAAGAACTGCCACCCTGGCAGACAAAAACTATGACCACCTGCACCCCTGTGAAGGCAAGACTCCCCTGAGTCGATAGCAAAAAGAATCTCTGAATTTGCTCCCCTGAGCAGTAAGTTATGGAGGGTCAAAGTTGACCTTTTGTACAGAAGCTCTCTGGGAGAGAGGGTCCTATCTTCTAATTTTTCTAAGTCCTATCTCTCTCACAGACTCTATCTACTGATGTACGGAACCAATCAGATTTCAGTTCCGTACGCAAAAGTACAGCTGCCGGTGTACTTTATGTACGGACATTGTACGACATGGCCTAAATGTCCACACGTGGAATATCTGGATTCGCTCCTTTAATCCTCGGAGATGCCGAACTTCAATGTAACATCGCCACGTGTCATCCGATGTGGCGATGCCCACAAACCGCCGAATTCCCCATCCGCGAACTCGGCGCTAATTCCGGCCGTCCGATTAAACTCGCATTTGATCGTAGCCGTAATAAATACATGCGCGGTATTTGTTTCGCTTACGAAATCAATGCGCGGTATTGATTTCTTATCCGTACCGCAATTCTTTGCTTCCCCCATATCCTTCATTTCAAATCTCCCCTTAAGATTGGTTTTGAGTTTATTAATTTTTTCCATTGATTTACTTAAAACAAGCAAATCATCAACATAAATTGCAATAAATATAAAACTTTTCTCATCTTCGAAAACATAGATTGAGTGATCTGAGCTGATCCGGATATATCCCAGACCGGTTAGAAACTCATCAAGCTTCTTATTCCACTGTCGAGGCGCCTGTTTCAAACCATAAAGAGATTTAATCAGCCGGCATACCTTACTCTCCTCTCATTCTTCCACAAACCCTTCGGGTTGTCGCATGAAGATCTCCTCTTCCAATTCTCCATGCAAAAAGGCTGTTTTGATGTCCATCTGGTGCACTTCCATGTCTTCCGCTGCAGCCAGGCTGAGAGTATGCGGACGGAGGGAAATGTGACCACCGGGGCAAAGGTTTCCTCGTAGTCAATTCCCTCTTTTTGTGTAAATCCCTTTGCCACTAGTCGGGCCTTGCACCGCTCGATTGTGTTATCTGGGTTCAGTTTTAATTTGAAAACCCACTTACAACCGATTGGTTTTCTGTTAGGTGGACAATCCACCAGCTCCCAGGTATCGGCTGCCATAATTGAGGCCATCTCCTCATTGATGGCTGTCTTCTACCGATTTCTTTCTGGACAAGTCATCGCCTCTCCATAAGTTTGAGGTTCATCTTGATGAGATAGTTTAGTTACCTTGTTATTAACCTGTTTTTCTTGCAGTCTTTTGCTACTTCTCCTTCCCCCCTCAAAATCTGAGGCCGGAATAGATGGTTCTCGTGGATTCTTTCGAACAAACTCGGCTTCTCCCCTATCCCTTGATTCCGAATCAATTTCCACCACGTCTTCCGCTTCGGGTAGAGTTGTCACTGGAGTTTCCACAGCCGAGTCCTTCTCGGTCTGATTTGTACCTGCAATAATGTCATCGTCTCTAAAACTTGGATAGTTAGGAAGCTCAAAGTCATCAGAATTTTCTGACTCAAATCTGTTTTTTACCGACTTCGTATATTTGAAATAGACATCCTCCTCAAAACTAGCAGTAAAGACTCCTTCCCTAGTGCTAGTGAAAAAACCCTTATCATCTAATACCGATGGAGCTCCGGAATAAACAATACATCGAAGAATGTTAATATGGATGTCTTTTATTCTACTAACACTTTCAGATCTACCGATCCTACAAAAGTAGTGGTGACTATCCTCCCATCCCAGTACTCTATCTCTATGGTGGGAATCTTTCTTATCTTAGTGAACAGGTGCCTATCCTTACACATGTGCATGGAGGCACCTGAATCTATAATCCATCCTGCTTCACCTTTCAATCCCCTGTAAGCACATTTATGCCTTCGTGGAATTTCGACCTCATTTTTCGCCTCCAACTCCTCATCCAAAACGAGCTCATCGTCTTCGTCCTCGGATTCCGCCTCAAGTACTTGTGTGACAAGGGCCTTTTTCTTTCCTCTCGGGGTACCGCCGGTTTGCCCCTTCTTTAACCGAAGCTCGGTTAGCTTAGTGCACTCTGCCATATAGTGCCCCGGTTTCTTACAAAAATGACATAAACCTTTGGGAGCCCTTGGTTCGAACTTGTCAGCCTATTTTTTTTGCTCCCTACCCCATAGTTTCCGACTGGTTTCCGAGAATCTTTGTTCCTCCAATAGGTCGTTGTTGCCAAGGCTTGGCCACTCTTTCCTCCCCTTCGAATCTCAATCGTATTCTCTCGAACGAGAATCATCCCTACCACTGAGTTCCATATCCACCTTGAGTCCGGCAAGTCCTGCACACGGTTGACTATGTTCTCGAACTCATCAGGTAACTTCATCAGTAAATAGTTAACCTTTTCTTTATCACTAAAAACTTTTCCCGCACTCTCTAATTCCATGAAGAGTGTAGTAAGCTCATTGCAAAAATCCAACATATTTCCCCCTTTGTATACATATTCCTTAACTTTCTGATCACCCAACTGTTGTTGCTAAATCGTACCACTTCGGTACATCTCTATGAGAGTCATCCAAAGATCGGATGCCCTTTCTACCTGCAAATGAGGACATGCAACTCCTTGAGTGAGATGGCGTAGGATGAAGTACTTTGCCGCCATATTGTTGAAGTCCCAGGTTTCAGTATCATTCTCCTCGTTCTTCGGAATAGGTGACATGAATGCCGAACCAGTTGCTATTGGTGTGGTCGCCTCCTTCTCCTTTCCTTTGTCCACCACCTCTCCTTCTTTTGTTTCCTCCGTTGAAGGTGAATCCTCTTTCCTGGTGAATCTGCTTCCTCCAAACCCGGGAGGAATTCTAAGACTTGATGGACGCCCCAATTGTCCACTCATTTTCCCCCAAAACCTTTTTTCGAATAGAGCTCCTATCATCATACTTTCCCAGTATATGAAACCAGTTCCATTAAAGATTGGTACCCTAGAGGGTGGGCCCATAACCTGAAACTATGAGACCTCCATAAGTCCTCAGAGTGGACACCTTCCAAGAAGCCTCTAGGATAATCCTGACCCTTTTGTGTTTCAGCAAAAAGAAATGCCACCCTGGCAGACAAAAACTCTGACCACCTGCACCCCTATGAAGGCAAGACTCCCGTGAGTCGATAGCAAAAAGAATCTCTGAATTTGCTCCCCTGAGCAGTAAGTTATGGAGGGTCAAAGTTGACCCTTTGTACAGAAGCTCTCTGGGAGAGAGGGTCCTATCTTCTAATTTTTCTAATTCCTATCTCTCTCACAGACTCTATCTACTGATGTACGGAACCAATCAGATTACAGTTCCGTACGCAAAAGTACAGCTGCCGGTGTACTTTATGTATGGACACTGTACGACATGGCCTAAATGTCCACACGTGGTATGTCCGGATTCGCTCCTTTAATCCTCGGAGATGCCGCGCTCCAATGTAACATTGCCACGTGTCATTGATGTGGCGATGCCCACAAACCGCCGAATTCTTCTTCCGCGATCTCGGCGCTAATTCTGGCCGTCAGATTAAACTCACATTTGATCGTAGCCGTAATAAATACATGCGCGGTATTTGTTTCGCTTACGAAATCTATGCGCGGTATTGATTTCTTATCCGTACCGCAATTCGTACTTTTACATACCAGATCTATGTATCCCGTTAACAATTATAGTTAAATGATTTATCCTAGAAATTAATGTTTAATTAATTATCGTACTATATAATATGTAAGACTACTTCTATATTTCTATTCAGACCTAGAAAATACTTTAAAACCATTAATTTCTGCAAGGTCGGCCAAGGGACAAATTTAGCGGTTTGTTGAAGTCTAATCAATGTATGTTACATGGGCATGGACCGTATCCTGTTTATTGTGCCCGCTAGTGGTGACCGTTAATCATGCTCGTTAATCGTGCCCGTTTATCGTGTTCGTTGATCGTGCCCGTTACATGCGCATGAACCATGTCGTGTTTATCGCAACGTTTAAGTGTTGTTGTACTATTCTAGACATCCGTACGGACATCTGAAGACGCGACCGAAAACAACACAACGATTGATGCAAAATCGATAAAAAAATGAACGGCACAGAATCATACTTCTTGAAACGGACAGCTAACCGTTTTGAAGTTACCCATTAAATGACGTTCGCCGAGGGACAAAGCTACACGATCGTTGACATGGGCCGAGGGACAACGTTACCCGTTCGTTGACCTCGGCCGAGGGACACGCCGTTTAGGGGTGCAAAAGAATATAAAGTCGGCTTATTTAAAGGTTTTCAAACGGACGACCAAAGGTTTATAATTTGTATAAAGACTGCTTGTGACGTCGCATGTCTTGCCGTGACATTGTAAACGTACCACGTTCGAGCCTGTGTCGTTTCACGGTTGAAGAAGATGCGCTTTGCCTTTGCATCTCCTCTTCGGTCGACGTGATATGGCATCGGAATTTCGAGACCCCTGCAAAAAAATAAATCGTAAAAGACAAAAACGGGCAAAACCAAACAAATTTTATACTTTTTTTCGACATACTGAACGCAAACGGACATAACATAGCAAATTCGGTACTTCTCTTTTGTCCTTAGAAATCGTTTGATTTTTTTTTGAGAATTACGGCACGTGCGAATATATGTTCCTATTTGTTTATTGAAAATACCT
The DNA here is from genome assembly GCA_037447655.1 of Zygnema cylindricum. NCBI lineage: Eukaryota > Viridiplantae > Streptophyta > Zygnematophyceae > Zygnematales > Zygnemataceae > Zygnema > Zygnema cylindricum. The sequence continues at coordinate 48,124 of JBBHKE010000533.1, read as the reverse complement.
AGTTTTAAAACACATCGCTGATGTGTTTTTAAAAAGAGTTCGAAAATGACGTTTTTTGTCATGGCCATTAATCGAAAATCACAAGACGATAAATTTTCGTACATCCTAAATTTGAGGATGACGTAAATTGTACTCTACAAATTTGCGATTCTTTCGTACGGTTGCAACTGAGACAGTATAATGTTAAGATTTACAGGAAAACGACAGAAGAAACCCTTACTTATGCTCATGGGGACATACCATTAGGGTTTTAACCGGAGCAAACACTGTCTCTGTTTGTACTTCATATTCTGGCGATTGGCCACCGCAGCATTAGGTAACACAACGTTATGTAAAAGCAAGTTCATAGTGGCATTAACACTACGAGTTTGTCCACTACAACCGTAGGGTACTAATCTCATTGAAGTAGCTAATTTTTGTCACCCTCCTTCCCTCCCTCCCTTCCTCTTTCGCTCTCACTCATTCACTCTCCCTCAATACGTAAAATACAGTAGAGTACAATGACAAAAGATTAGTGATGTGTACAGGTAAAAGTTTGTATCACGATAAAATCGTCATTGTATATTGAATGGTCAAAGGGCTTGATATATTGTCGTGAGACCAACAAAAATTTTCGCAATATATTTGATGAAAGGAAGCGGTATCTACGGCTCCAATAAGGAAATGATGTACGATTACGAGCTCCCCCCTCCCCCCCCCATCTGAAATATTTTTGGAGCACAACGCCGTTTAAATACATCACGATACATATTTATCGGCATAGCGAGTCGATATCTCGCAAAAATTGTGATATATTGAGCTTCTCAATATAGCGTTACAATATATCGAATATCGTGTACTTAAAAACATGTACATATCGAATATCGGCAAAGGGCCTTCGATGCACAACACCACACAAAATAAAGGGACTTGCCCACAAATTGAGCTATTTTTATTTTGAGGTACACAAATTTCCTTACTATTGCATTTTACCTATTACTATTATTGAGCAAGTAAATGAATGACTATGAAAAATCAATTTTACAATATTATTTGTCTTGTATATCGGTAAATTTCCTATCGCAATAATTTCGACAATCGATATTATTGGTTATAGAACAACAAGGAGGCTTGACATATCGCATGGAGGAGAGAGTAGAGGAGAGGGAGGAGAGGAGAGGAGAGGAGAGGAGAAAATAGGAGAGAGAAGAGTAAAGAAGAGAAAAAATAAGAGAAAAGAGAAAAAAAATGAGCAAAAGAAAGGAGACAATTATCGTTTATAGTTCTTGAATCTGTGGGGCGAATCAAGCGACTGTTCACTAAAATACATGAGAAAAAATAATAATGATTACAGTGAGAACGGGAAGTACTTAAATATATTAATACACAAACTACAAAATTACACGAACAAACGTAAAGGGATGTGAAACGGGAGCACACTACCATACTGAAAAAAAAAGAATGAAAGTACATTTGAAAAGTGCGGTGTCTATTTAAATTAAAAGGCATTGAGGGTTAATATTTCAGCGCAGGTAGCGGGATGTTATTGGTTTTTCATCGAGGTTTATTTATCAGTATGGAAATTTCGATATGTACCCTAAAGCACAGGATGAAATGGTGGTGCCATCATTGGTGTAGTGTACTTCACACTTGTATGTACCTAAGTTCATCACAAATTATGTAATATTACACAATTTTTTTGAGTGGAATATGAATGACCGAGTAACTGGCATTAAGTATAAGGTGAGTTTTTTTAACACATTATAATGTATTAAACACTACTTGAATCCATGTAT
>JBBHKE010000533.1:0-46339 GCA_037447655.1 Zygnema cylindricum | reverse complement strand
TCCAATGTGACATCGCCACGTGTCATTCGATGTGGCGATGCCCTTAAACCGCTAAATTTTTCTTCCGCGATCTCGGCGCTAATTCCGGCCGTCCGATTAAACTCGTATTTGATCGTAGCCGTAATAAATACATGCGCGGTATTTGTTTTGCTTACGAAATCTATGCGAGGTATTGATTCTTTATTCGTACCGCAATTCGTACTTTTACATACCAAATCTATATATCCCGTTAACAATTATAGTTAAATGATTAATCCTACGAATTAATGTTTAATTAATTATCGTACTATATAATACGTAAGACTACTTCTAGACCTAACGGCTAAGGCTACCATCTATCTACTATCTGTCGGCCGACAGGTACTAGGATCAAATCCTGTGGCCGGCATATACCTTTTAGTAAATTATCTCCTCCCTAACTAGTATAAATTTCCCGTAATCCTCAGGATAGCCTAGGTAGCCATGGCTCTAGATTCCTCTCCAATTTCTCAGTGACTGCGACAAGTTTGAGAGTTTGGAGAGAGAAGTTAGAGGTAGACTGCCTCGACTTCTTTATTTCGATTCAGACCTAGAAAATACTTTAAAACCATTAATTTCTACAGTCGTATGTTATTGTACGGTGTTACATCAAAGTACACATCAAGCTTGGAAAGCTATCGACGTGTTGTTTATAGTTGGTGATTGAGCCGTCGATACGCCCCTTGAGTGATGAAGGTCGCACAATGCATTTTAAAGGGTACGCGTCGTTAGATACTCGTCAACGACTCTGTTTGAAAGATCTTTGCGGCTTGGAAATTTTGGACTTGAACCCCGGACTGCCGTACATCTAAAAGGAACGGGAAAGACCGTTAGCAGCAATGCTTTAAGAAAGTTCGTTGCTTGTCAAACGGCCAACAAATAACAGTCAACACTACATCCGGTGTCTCATACTGCAAAAGACCCGTTGGCAAGCCGTTAACGTTGTTGTCTGTTTGCGGCAGGTACAGTAGTATAAATTTTTGGAATCCATACCCCTCAAACTGATGGGTAACTATACAATAAGGCCACTCGTCAGTTGTAGGGGCGCGAAGTCGGCTAAAATCCATCAAAAATTTGTACTTCGGGGACCAGCATCCTAGTCGTACTTAGAGCCAATAGTTCTTTGCCACGCAAGCATTCGACTCGCACCCAACAAAGATCCCAGTGCATGCGTGTTTTGGGAGAAAAATTCCCATTGGTACGGATACCAAAGCCTCCATGCTGTATGGGCATCTCAATTTTATAAGGAGTCGGTGTGTGTACCAATAACGGAACACCGTCTAAACAACCTTATCTTTATAGAAATTATAGACCTTTGGTCATCCGTAAGAAAACCTATAAATAGGCCCACTTTTGTCCGTCTGCACCCGTAAACGGCATGTCCCCCGGGCGACGTCAGTAAAACGGGTCAGATTTTGCGTCAATCGTTGTGTTATTTTGAGTCGCGTCTACAAATGTCCGTACGGACGTCTAGAATAGTACAATAGTACTCAAACGATTCGATAAAAAGGACACGGTCCATGCGCGTGTAATTGGCACGATCAACGGGTACGATCAACGTGCACAATCAACGGGTACGATCAACGCGCACGATCGACAAACACGATAAATACGATACGGCGCATGCCCGTGTAACGTGCTTTGATTTGGCGTCAACTAAAGGTTAACTTTGTCCCTCGGCCGACCTCACGGATCAGGTAACTTTCAAAGTACCCCATCGGCAATTTTTTTTGACAGTAGATCGTGGATGCTCGATCCTGTCAATGAATAGAGAAAATCCGCCACCTGTAATGAGTCTTCAGCCAACTATTCTTTGTTCGTGATCATCCGATCATACAATGCTGGCAATTCAGAAATTAACCGTCTTTTTCAAGAAGTACGATTTTGTGCTGTTAATTCTTTGCTCAATTTACCGTCAATCGCTATGTAATTTTGGGTCGCATCTACAGATATACATACGAACATCTTCAATAGTACGATATTATTGTACTTACACCTTTTGATAAGGTTGTTCTACAACCACCGGTGTAGGAGGAGGAGCAGCAGTAGTAGTAGAAGTAGACATGATACACTCTCAGAAGCTATCAAGAATCCTTTCAAACAATTGTTTTAAAGTGCTCACCAAATCTTATACAAGCATCTAACCCTCACAAAACTCTATCAGAATATAGAGTAGCATAAACACTGACAACTCCTAAATTTTCAGCACATTTGACCCGACAACACTCAAGTTATAATACTCATAAGTTTCACAAAAACTGTTTGCAGTTTACTACTTGGAAGTCTGGATACATTTTTTGTTTTGAGTCCTAAGTCTTATACTTGTGTTGTACCGATGATACCAGTGTACCTAAGAGGTACATCAAACTGCCAAGCTAACACTAATCTATCAAGCTACCACTAAGCAACCACTAAGTTATCGTTGATCTAACTAGATTCATATCTATCGCAGCTGCTCTGTACTAAATTGAATCATATTAAAATATCTGCAGCTGCGTTGTCCATACGGATTGTATCAAATGTAATCGCAGTTGCGTTGTCTTACCTTCGTCGTTGTTGCTTTATTCTGACTGCATCGCAGCTGCGTTGCTATATCGCACTTGCGTTGCACTATCGCAGTTGCATTGTCTCCCGTTGATGTGTGACGTGGATGTGGATGTAAGTGTCAAACCATGATACATGAAACAGTGCTTTAAGTAATGACCCGTGTCCTTGCAGATTTGTCTTCCTGTCTTCATACTAATTTAATGAGACTTAAAGCTTTCCAAAAACAACACTCCCCTAAAGCTTTAGACTCAATGTATCAGCGCCGCTGCGATGTCACACTAAGCGCAACATGGCAGCATAGCAGCGCAACATGGCAACATAGCAACGCAGCAAGCCAACTAATCGTCTGGTTCCAGTACATCCTAAATTTGGGCTAGCGCAGTATGGCACTATCGCATTGGAGCTACTTATCTATTAACCCATGTAGAAATTAATGGTCTTTTAAAGTATTTTCTAGGTCTGAATAGAAATAAATAAAAAAAGTCGAGGCAGTCTACCTCTAACTTCTCTCTCCTACTCTCAAACTTGTCGCAGTCACTGAGAAATTGGAGAGGGAGCTAGAGCCATGGCTACCTAGGCTATCCAGAGGTTTACGAGGATATATATTTTAGTTAGGGGTTTAATTTACTAAAAGGTATGTGCCGGCCACAGGATTTGATCCTGGTACCTACCGGCCGGCAGTCAACCGGTAGTCGGTAGCCTTAGTCGTTAAGTGTAGAATCAGTGTTACGTACTATTAGGTTTGATAATTAATTAAACACTTCTACGTAGCATAGTTCATTTAATTGAAATAGTTTTACGGGATACATAGATCCAATAGATGTAAAAGTACGGATTACGGTACGAGTACGAACCAATACTGCGCATTTATTCCTTTAGAGAAACGAATACTGCGCATGCATTTATTACGGCTACAATTTAATGTGAATTTAATCGGACGGCCGCAATTAACGCCGAGATCGCGGAAGAGGATTTTCGGCAGTTTGTGGTCATCGCCACATCGCATGACACGTGGCGGAATGACATTGGATCGCGGCATCTCCGAAGATTAAGGGAGCGAATCCGGATATACCACGTGTCGACATTTAGACCATGTCGTACAATGTTTGTACAGAAAGTACACCGGCAGCTGTACTTTTGTGTACAAAACTAAAATCTGATTGGCTCCGTACATCAGTAGATAGAGTCTGTGAGAGAGATAGGACTTAGAAATATTAGAAGATAGGACCCTCTCTCCCAGAGAGCTTCTGTACAAAAGGTCAACTTTGACCCTCCATAACTTACTACTCACAGGAGCAAATTCATAGATTCTTTTTGCTATCAACTCAAGGGAGTCTTCTCTTCACAGAGGTGAAGTTGGTCAGAGTTTTTGTCTGCCACGGTGGCAGTTATTTCTGTTGAAACAGAAAGGGGTCAGGGTTATCCTAGAGGCTTCTTGGAAGCTGTCCACTCTGAGGACTTATGGTGGTCTCAAAGTTTCAGGTTATGGGCCCACCCTCTAGGGTACCAATCTTTAATGGAACTCGCTTCATAAACTGGGAAAGTATGATTATAGGAGCTCTATGCGAAAAAAGGTTTTAGGGGATAGAGAGTGGACGGTTGGGACGTCCATCAAGTCTTGGAATTCCTCCACGGTTTGGTGGAAGCATATTCACCTGGAAAGAGGATCCACCTTCAACGGAGGAAACAAAAGAAGGAGAGGTGGTGGACAAAGGAAAGGAGAAGGAGGCAACCACACCAATAACAACTGGTTCGGTAATCAAGTCACCTATTCCGAGGAACGAGGAGAATGATACTGAAACCTGGGACTTCAACAATATGGGGGCAAAGCACTTCATCTTACAATATCTCACTCAAGGACTTGCATGTCCTCATTTGCAAGTAGAAAGGGCATCCGATCTTTGGATGGCTCTCATAGAGATGTACCGAAGTGGTACGATTCAGCAACAACAGTTGGCTGATCAAGAAATTTAAGGAGTATGTATACAGAGGGGGAGGGATGTTAGATTTTTGCAATGAGCTTGCTACACTCTTCATGGAGCTAGAGAGTGCGGGAAAAGATTTTGGTGAAAAAGAAAAGGTTAACTGTTTACTGATGAAGTTACCCGATGAGTTCGAAAACATAGTCAACCGTGTGCAGGACTTGTCGGACTCAAGGTGGATATGGAACTCAGTGGTAGGGATGATTCTCGTTCGTAGAAAATGATTGAGATCCGAAGGGGAGGATGTTGTTATACAACCACCGTTGCAGGCGGTGAACCAGCAGTAGTAGTGGAAGTAGACATGAAAAAACAGCAGAAACTATCAAAGTACCTACTCAACAGCCAACTTAGATCTGACACAAAATATAACTCAGAAAGCCAATATGCTTCAAATTTGCCACAGTGATACACAATACAGCAAACTGACAATTCCCAATATTGCAGCCAAAATGACCTAGTAAACCATAAGATATGATGTCTAGAAGTTTCCCAAAAAACTGCCCTTAGGAAATGATATTCACAAAACTGGATACTACAAAATTGTCTAAGTTCTAAGTTATATACTCACATTGTGTATCTACTGATCTACACTAATTCGGGTAACCGTTACTACGGTTATTATCCTGACTAACGACAAAGTATCAAACCTGTACGTTACTGTACTTTTAAAAACCTAATTACTATTTCTAAAACTTGATTAACGGAACACTATTTTTTATCACACTAAACTACAAACTAATGTTATTCAGATATTTACAGAAATTGAACCGTACACAAAACGTTCTAACCGTACACAAAACGTTCCAAATGCTTAGTCAACAGTGACCGCTAAAGTCCAGCCTAATGTGGTCATGTAGTACGAAGCACCTGAGTGCTTCGTCACTTGTGGTCCCACGCGAATCACGCTTGTGGTCCCTCGTGAATCGCGCTTGTGGTCCCAGGTGAATCGCGTCCGCTGGAATGAATTCGATCGACGATGGTACTGTCGAGATGTACCATATGTTTCCGGAATACTCGGGGCAGATCATGTTCGTCCGATCATGTGAATCGCATCGTCAATTTTTTGACGCGTATGGATGATTGTCGACGCTACTCCAAAAAACATGCATACGTTATTTCGCCGACACGTGTCCCTCCAAAAGTACGATACAGTACGATACACTCTACTGTACCTCTTGCAACTGTAACACTAATTAAAGTAAGTCTTATAGTAGACTACTAGAAAAAATATCCTAAGTTATTTTTACCCCTATTGACTGAAATAAAGATTTATAAATTACAACAGAGGAAAGAGTGGCCAAGCCTTGACAACTGCGACCGATTGGAGGAACAAGGATTCTCGGAAACCGATTGGAAACTACGGGGGGAGGGAGCAGAAAAATCAGACCGACGAGTTCGGACCAAGGGCTCCCAAAGGTTTATGTCATTTTTGTAAGAAACCGAGGCACTATATGGCAGAGTGCACTAAGCTAACCGAGCTTCGGTTAAAGGAGGGGCAGACCGGTGGTATCCCGAGATGAAAGAAAAAGTCCCTTGTGACACAGGTACATGAGAAAAAATCCGAGGACGTGGACGATAAGCTCCTTTTGGATGAGGAGTTGGAGGCGAAAAACGAGGTCGAAATACCACAAAGGCAAAAATGTGCTTACAGTGGATTGAAAGGTGAAGCAGGTTGGATTGTAGATTCAGGTGCCTCCATGCACATGTGTAAGGATAGGCACATGTTCACTAAGATAAGAAATATTCCCACCGTAGAGATAGAGTACAGGGATGGGAGGATAGTCACCTCTACTCTTGAAGGATCGGTAGATTTGAAAGTGTTAGTAGAAGGAAAGACATCAATAGTAACATTCTCCGATGTATTGTTTATTCCTGAGCTGAACAAAAACCTCATCTCTACATCCATATTAGATGATAAGGGTTTTTTTACTAGCACTACGGAAGGAGTCTTTACTGCTAGTTTTGAGGAGGATGACTATTTCATTGCTGAGAAAGGTAGCCATGGGATGTTTAGGCTAGTTTTAAGTAATGAAAAGAATAAACTTTATTATGCTGGTGTTCATGATATTATGATGTGGCATAAGAGGCTTGGGCATGTGAATCTAGACAAGTTAAGAAAGATGAAAAAGATGGGAGTGGTGGAAGGGATTAAGTTTGGTGAGAATGATAATATAAGTGATTGTAGTGGATGTGCTCAAGGTAAAACACACAGATGTCCCTTTCCAAAAAAAGCCACCTATAAGGGAGAAAAATTTCTAGATCTAGTACACACAGATATTTGGGGACCGGCTAAAGTGCCCTCACCGGGGGGGAAGTGATTTATGATGACTATCACTGATGATTGGCCTCGGTATTCCCGAGTGTATTTTTTGAAAAACAAGTCCGAAGCTCAGGATTGTTTTAGACAATATAAAGCATGGAGCGAAAAACTTCATGAAACTCCAATCAAGAAAATAAGGAGTGACAATGGTTATGAGTATACTTCTAACCAGTTTGAGGATTTTTTGAAGGAAGATGGGGTTCAACACCAAAAGACAGTTCCAGAAAATCCGGAACAGAATGGGGTAGCTGAAAGATTAAATAGAACACTAAGTGATAGTGCTTGAAGTATGTTGTCAGATAAGTAGATAGGAAAAAGGTTTCGGGCAGAAGCAATGAACTCTGCTAATTACCTCAAAAATAGAGTTTTTACTTCAGCCATAAAAGATCAAACACCTTATGAGAGATGGACAGGCCGGAAACCAAACTTATCTCACTTAAAGGTTTTCGGCGGTCAAGTATTCAGTCTAGATACTGATCGGTCTAATTGGAAGCTAGATCGTAAAGGAAAACAAGGATACTTATTAGGATATGATGAGGATGTTAAAGGATATAGAGTTTATGATCTAAAAAGGGAAAATATAATCTTAGTAAAGCATCTAGTAGTTATGGATGAAGGAAAGTCTGTGTATCCCTTCAAATATACAAAGTCAGTATAAATCAGATTTGAGTCAGAAAATTCCGATGACTTTGAGCTTCTTAACTATCCAGGTTTTAGATAAGATGACACTCTTGCAGGAACAAATCAGACCGAAAAGGACTCGGCTGTGGAAACTCCAGTGACAACTCTACTCGAAGCGGAAGACGTGGTGGAAATTGATTCGAAATCAAGGGATAGGGGAGAAGCCGAGTTTGTTCGAAAGAATCCACGAGAACCATCTATTCCGGCCTCAGATTTTGAGGGGGGGAGGAGAAGTAGCAAAAGACTGCAAGAAAAACAGGTTAATAACAAGGTAACTAAACTATCTCATGAAGATGAACCTCAAACTTATGGAGAGGCAATGACTTGTCCAGAAAGAAACCGGTGGAAGACAGCCATCAATGAAGAGATGGCTTCAATCATGGCAGCCGATACTTGGGAGCTGTTGGACTGTCCACCTAACCAAAAACCAATCGGTTCTAAGTGAGTTTTCAAATTAAAACTGAACCCAGATAACACAATCGAGCGCTACAAGGCAAGATTAGTGGCAAAGGGATTTACACAAAAGGAGGGAATTTACTACGAGGAAACCTTTGCCCCGGTGGTCAGATTCCCCTCTGTCCGCATACTTCTCAGCCTGGCAGCAGCGGAAGACATGGAAGTGCACCAGATGGACATCAAAACAACCTTTTTGCATGGAGAATTGGAAGAGGAGATCTTCATTCGACAACCCGATGGGTTTGTGGAAGAAGGAGAGGAGAGTAAGGTATGCCGGCTGATTAAATCTCTTTATGCTTTGAAACAGGCGCCTCGACATTGGAATAAGAAGCTTGATGAGTTTCTTATCGGTCTAGTATATATTCGGATCTGCTCAGATCACTCAATCTATGTTTTCGAAGATGAGGAAGGTTTTATATTTATTGCAATTTATGCTGATGATTTGCTTGTTTTAAGTAAATCAATGGAAAAAAATAATAAACTAAAAACCGATATTAAGGGGAGATTTGAAATGAAGGATATGGGGGAAGCAAAATATATTTTAGGAATTCAAGTAGAGAGAGACCGAAAAAGAAAAATTATAAGATTGACTAAAAAGAAAGCAATAGGGAACATGCTTGAAAAATTTCAAATGGATAAAGCTAATAGTTGTACAACTCCAATGGAGTTGAAGAAGGGAAGTGAGGGGAGTGAGGAAGGAGGAGTCATAGTCTTAGACGAGGAATTATCTCATGAAGAACAGAAGTTCATGCAGACTATTCCTTACAGGCTAGTAGTGGGAAGTCTAATCTATTTTATGAATTGTACCCGGCCGGATCTAGCTGCAGCTGCAGGAGTGCTGAGTAGAAGTCTAAATGCTCCCACTAAGAAGGATTGGGAGGCAGCTAAGAGAGTCCTTAGATATTTGGTAGGAACTAGGGATCTATGGTTGCATTTGGGTGGGGAGAATACTGATATCACTACTTGGAGTGATGCCAGTTATGGTGATGCTCCGATGAGGAGATGCACTTCTGGATATGTATTATATGTGGGTGATGGGGCTTGCTGTTGGAGTAGCAAACAGCAAAAAGTTATTGCTCAGTCCACCATGGAGGCTGAGTATATGGCCTCTTGCTCTGCTGTAAAAGAATTGATGTGGGTCACGTCTTTGCTTGGTGAGCTTGGTCACCATAAGAGAGGTGTGCAGAAAACATTTTGTGATAATCAGGCAGCAATCGCTATTTCTGCCAATCCTAAACATCATTTTAAAGCTAAACACATGGACATTAGACTCAGCTTTGTTAGAGAGAAAGTAGAAAACAAAATAATCAGTTTAGAGTACCGACCAAATAGTGAGATGGTAGCAGATATGATGACCAAACTTGTGCCTTCCCCTAAGATAATTTTCTGCAGGGAAAAGTGTGGTCTGAAATTAAAGATTGACTAGAAAATAAGGGGAGTGTAGAAATTCATGGTCTTTTAAAGTGTTTTCTAGGTCTGAATAGAAATAAGAAAGAAGCCGAGGCAGTCTACCTCTAACTTCTCTCTCGAACTCTTAAACTTGTCGCAGTCACTGAGAAATTGGAGAGGGAGCTAGAGCCATGGCTACCTAGGCTATCCAGAGGTTTACGGGAATATATATTTTAGTTAGGGGTTTAATTTACTAAAAGGTATGTGCCGGCCACAAGATTTGATCCTGGTACCTACCGGCCGGCAGTCAACAGGTAGTCGGTAGCCTTAGCCGTTAAGTGTAGAATCAGTGTTACTTACTATTAGGTTTGATAATTAATTAAACACTTCTACGTAGCATAGTTCATTTAACTGAAATAGTTTTATGGGATACATAGATCCAGTAGATGTAAAAGTACGGATTCTGGTACAAGTCCGAACCAATACCGCGCATTTATTCCTTTAGAGTAACGAATACCGCGCATGCATTTATTACGGCTACAATTTAATGTGAATTTAATCGGACGACCAAAATTAACGCCGAGATCGCGGAAGAGGATTTTCGGCGGTTTGAGGTCATCGACACATTGGATGACACGTGGTGGATGACATTGGATCGCGGCATCTCCCAAGATTAAGGGAGCGTATCCAGACATACCACGTGTCGACATTTAGGCCATGTCGTACAATGTTCGTACAGAAAGTGCATCGGCATCTGTACTTTTGTGTACGAAAATGATATCTGATTGGCAGACAAAAAGTCTGACCACCTTCACCCTTGTAAAGGCAAGACTCCCTTGAGTCTATAGAAAAAAGAATCTCTGAATTTGCTCCCCTGAGCAGTAAGTTATGAAGGGTCAAAGTTGACCTTTTGTACAGAAGCTCTCTGGGAGAGAGGGTCCAATCTATCAAATTTTTCTAAGTCCTATCTCTCTCTAAACTCTATCTACTGAAGTATGGCACCAATCATAATAGTGTGTTTTACATAAGGTACAAGTGCCGATGTACTTTATGTATGGATATTGTACGACATGGCCAACAAGTCGACACATGTCATTTTTGGATTCGTTCTTGGAATCCCAAGAGATGTCACAATCCAATGTGATTTTTCCACGTGGCATTTGACGTGACGTCAACCGCAAACCGCCGAAAACCTATTCCACGATCTCGGCATGCTTCGTTGCCGTCTGATTAAGCCGGATTACAATCGTGACCGTCATAAATACTTCCGCAGTATTTGTTTCGCTTTCTAAACAAAATGCGCAGTATTCGTTTCGGATGTTTTGTACGCCGTACTTTACAAACTATGTCTATGTTTAAAGATCCGTTAAATGAAATAGACTACGTGTTAACATTTAAATACCAATCAAACTATATATCTTTAAGCATGATGGCAGACTAAATGGCTAAGGCTACAGGCTAAGTTGACGGGTTGTAGGTACCAGGTTCAAAACCTAGGTCCGTCAATATACATTTTGGTAAATCTACCAAAATCTACAACCCGTAACTCTATCTCTAATCAGCATAGGCAGCCATGGCTCTAGCTCCCTCTTTAACCTTCAGTGACTACGACAAGAATGGGAGCTGAAGAGAGAAGTTAGAGGCAAACTGCCTCGCCTTCTTTTCTGCATTTTGCAAAACCTAGAAAATACTAAAATAACCTTTTATTTCTACAGTTTAGGCCTAACTTGAGTAATGAAAAGAACAATGCTTACTATGTTGGTGTTCCTAAGTTGATGATTTGGCATAAGTGGTTAGGACATGTGCATTTTGATAGGTTGAGGGAAATGAAAAAGCTTGGGGTAGTAGAAGGCATTCAGTTTTGGGGTAATGAAATGATGGATGATTGTAGTGGTTGTGCTCAAGGTAAGGCCCACATACTTCCCTTTCCCAAAACCGCCACATATAGAGGTGAGAAAGTTTTAGATTTGGTCCACACATATATTTGGGGACCTGCAAAAGTACCTTCGGTTGGAGGAAAGAGGTTTATGATGACAATAACCGCTGACTGGTCTAGATACTCTAGAGTCTACTTTCTAAAAACAAATTCTGAAGCATCAACTTACATCAAAGAATATAAAGCCTGGAGTGAGAAGTTGCATGAAACCCCCATTAAGAGGATAAGGAGTGATAATGGGGGGGAATATACCTCTAACCAATTTGAGGAATATTTAAGAGATGAGGGAGTGCAGCACTAGAAAACTATACCATATAACCCGGAAAAAAATGGGGTAGCTGAGAGGTTGAATCGAACACTAGGAGATAGTGTACGCAATATGTTGGCCGACAAGAAAATAGGAAAGAGATTCTGGGCAAAAGCAATGAACAATGCCAACTACATTTAGAATAGAGTCCTTACCTTAGCTGTTAAGGGAGTGACACCTTATGAGAGATGGGTTGGAAGGAAACCAGATATCTCACACCTTAAAGTATTCGGTAGCCAAGTATACAGTCTAGACACGGATAGGAAAAACTGGAAATTAGATGCTAAGGGAAAACCTAGATACTTTGTGGGATATGATGAGGATGTCAAGGGATATAGAGTCTATGACTTAGCAAAGAAAAATATCATTCTGGTCAAACACTTAGTTGTCATGGATGAAGGGAAGTCATTTGACCCCTTCAAATATACCAAGAAGATAAGAGTCAGATTTGAGTGTGAAAGTGAGGAGAACTCGGTAGTTCTCGAAAGGGACATAAGTGAAACCGTGATTGCAGATTCAGGGGAGATCCGAGATACAGGAGACTTGTAGAAATTAATGGTCTTTTAAAGTATTTTCTAGGTCTGAATAGAAATAAGAAAGAAGCCGAGGCAGTCTACCTCTAACTTCTCTCTCGAACTCTTAAACTTGTCGCAGTCACTGAGAAATTGGAGAGGGAGCTAGAGCCATGGCTACCTAGGCTATCCAGAGGTTTACGGGAATATATATTTTAGTTAGGGGTTTAATTTACTAAAAGGTATGTGCTAGCCACAGGATTTGATCCTGCTACCTAACGGCAGGCAGTCAACCGGTAGTCGGTAGCCTTAGCCGTTAAGTGTAGAATCAATGTTAAGTACTATTTGGTTTGATAATTAATTAAACACTTCTACGTAGCATAGTTCATTTAACTGAAATAGTTTTATGGGATACATAGATCCAGTAGATGTAAAAGTACGGATTCTGGTACAAGTCCGAACCAATACCGCGCATTTATTCCTTTAGAGTAACGAATACCGCGCATGCATTTATTACGGCTACAATTTAATGTGAATTTAATCGGACGACCAAAATTAACGCCGAGATCGCGGAAGAGGATTTTCGGCGGTTTGAGGTCATCGACACATTGGATGACACGTGGTGGATGACATTGGATCGCGGCATCTCCCAAGATTAAGGGAGCGTATCCAGACATACCACGTGTCGACATTTAGGCCATGTCGTACAATGTTCGTACAGAAAGTGCATCGGCATCTGTACTTTTGTGTACGAAAATGATATCTGATTGGCTCCGTACAGCAGTAGATAGAGTCTGTGAGAGAGATAGGACTTAGAAAAATTAGAAGATAGGACCCTCTCTCCCACAGAGCTTCTGTACAAAAGGTCAACTTTGACCCTCCATAACTTACTACTCACGGGAGCAAATTCATAGATTCTTTTTGCTATCACTCTGGGGAGTCTTGTCTTCAGAGGGGTGAAGTTGGTCAGAGTTTTTGTCTGCCACGGTGGCAATTATTTTTGCTGAAACACAAAGGGGTCAGGATTATCCTAGAGGCTTCTTGGAAGCTGTCCACTCTGAGGACTTATGGAGGTCTCAGAGTTTCAACCCAATCCTACTGCATCCCTATAATACTTCAGCTTGGGAGCGGAAGAGCTTCGGTAAACATATCAACAACCATTCTTGTGTTTGGCAGATAGCATAATTTGATAGCCCTAGAGAACACTTTTTCTCTTACAAAGTGTAATCGTACATCGATGTGCTTATTTTCAAGTTATAACTTGGATTAGAGGCAATGGCAATGGCTGCCTGGTTATCACACCAGATCACCTGTAGCCCAACCTGCATGTATCCTAATTCTTGCAACATGGATTTTACCCATAAGAGTTCTTTGAGGGCCGAGCTTGCTGCCATATATTTTGACTCCATTGTCGACTGCACTGTAACCTTTTGAAGTTTGCTGCTCCAGCAGCACGTTCCGTTCCCTGTTTGCAAAACGAATCCGTGGTGGATTTCTGGCTTGTCATGTTGCCATAGCTTGCATCACTCCACGTTTGCAGCTTCACTTGTCCTCAGCCTAGTGTGAGTTTGAAGTCTTTTGTTCCTGCCAAATATCTTAAGACTCTCCTTGCTGCATCAAAATCATATTTTCTCGGATTCTCTAGACTCCTGCTCATTACCCCGACTGCTGCAGCAATATGAGGACGGGTACGGTTCATGAAATATATTAAGCTTCCCACTATTTGTCTGTAAGGTATTTGTGTCATATGATTATTCTCCCCTGACTCTAAATACTCGCTAACAATGACACTTGGTTCTGTCTCTTCTCCCTCTAGCTTCTGCTGAAATTCCATTGGAGTTAGACATTGTAAAAGAAGCAACAAGTACACCACAACACGTTACAGTGCACAGCGGAAAACACCAAGGATCTTCCCGTAGCAACAGCAGGAGCACACAGAACTCACAGACAAAGGTTGCGCTTTATTCCTTCAAAGAGAGTACAAGATTGCGCTAGCTGTGTAAGTCTAATTCAGCTCTCCATTCACCAGTTCTACTTGACTATTTAAACTAACTGCTAGTCAACCTAGTACTGTACAGATGTACACGTGGACCTTCAAGGTCAATCGAGATCTATCCAAAACTTCCTTCTAGAACTAAACAGCTCCATCTACATTCTGCGGCGTTGCTATGCTGCGCTGCTGCGCCGCTGCGCTACTAGTTGCTACGCAGCTAAGTTGCTATGCTGCTATGCTGCGCTGGTCTGGAATCGCAGCTGCGCTGCTCTGAAATCGCAACTATAGCAGCCTAGCCCTAGCCACTAAGTACCCAATTCTGTAACCCTGTTACAGACATCCTTTTGCCTCCCGCATTCTGTACTCATCTAACATGTTTCCAATAGCCTCTTTTTGAGTCAATTTTATTACTTTCATATTTCTGTCCCTCTCTATTTGAATACCCAAAATATATTTTGCCTCACCGAGATCTTTCATCTCGAATCGTGAGTTTAGAGCAGTTTTGATTTTGTTAATTTCAGCCATTGATTTGCTAATTAATAGTAAATCATCTACATACACCGCTATATACACTATCCCATTTTCACCTTTTAGACCATATAAAGAGTGATCAGAACTTATCCTTTGAAATCCTAGGCTAGTCAAGAATTCATCAAGCTTCAGATTCCATTGCCTAGGGGCCTATTTTAGGCCATATAGAGATTTTAGCAACTTGCATACTAAGGGCTCTTTTCCTGGTTCTGCATATTTTTCAGGGTGCTGCATGTAAATAGTCTCCTCTAGTTCTCCATGCAAAAATGATGTATTTACATCCATCTGATGTATTTCCATATCCTCTATAGCAGCTAGAGACAACAAAATCCTAACTGTCGGAAATCTTACAATCGGAGAGAATGTTTCTTTAAAATCAATTCCTTCCTTTTGATTATAACCCTTTGCCACAAGTCTGGCCTTATTTCGTTCAATGGTGTTATCAGGATTTAACTTCACTTTGAATACCCATTTGCTGCCGATCGCTTTTCGGTCCGGAGGAAGTTCCACAAGCTCCCATGTTTGAGCATCCATGATGGACTTCATTTCGTCGTTTGTTGTTTTGATTCAGTGATTCCACTCCGGTGATGAGAAGGCCTCTTGGATGGTCAAAGGCTCCCTTGAGGCTGCGGAGTAGGCAAATTGAGAGCTTGCTTGCAGGCGGCTGCTGGATCTTCTTCCCCCCGGAAATTCTGAGGCTGAGATCGTCAGATGCCGCGCATTGCGCTGATTCCGCTGGTTACTATCCGTGTGTATTGACTGTTGTTGGTCCGGGTGGAACTGAACTTGTTGAGGAATTTGGAGAGAGTCTGACTCTAGAGTCACCACCGGAGAGTGTTGCACCTGCAGGACAATTTCTTGCATGCAATCTAAAATGACATACTCCGTACTTTTTGTTGCTTTTACTGCTCTGTCATTTGAAATAAATCTATCGAGTCTAGTTCATCTTTGACCATGATATTCATTGCTACAACTATTTTATGTTTCTCAAATACAAAGACTTTGTAACCTTTAGAGTGATCGTCATATCCTAACTAAATACCGGGTAATCCCTTTGGTTCCATTTTCCATCTGTCCGAAGACGTATCTAAGATAAAGCATTGACTACCAAAGACTTTGAAATGGCTAACATCTGGTTTGCTACCTGTCCAGATCTCATAAGGAGTAGAGTCTACTGATCTTGATCCTATCATATTCTTAATATAAACTCCACAATTTAGTGCCTCAACCCAGAATTCTAGATCCACACTCTTATCTGCGAGCATTGACGTAGAGATTTCCGTGAGAGTTTTATTTAATCTCTTTGATACCCCATTTTGTTCGGGGGAATACGTAACAGTGAGTAGATGACTTATACCTTCCTCGAGTAAAAAGGTTTCAAATTCTTTTGATGTATATTCACCACCATTGTCCGATCTGAGCTGCAAAATAGGTAAATTATGAAGCTTTTCAACCCATGCTTTATAGTGTTTGAAGTGACCAAACACTTCAACCTTTTCCTTCATGAAGTAAACTTTTGTAAATCTGGAGAAATCATCTGTGAAGGTGACCATATATTTCATCCCCCCGGCAGATGGAACCTTCGCAGAACCAAAAACATCCGAGTGAAATTGTAGTAAATGTTTTGCTGACCGATGCTCAGACTCTTTAGGAAATGCCACTCTGTGGATTTTTTCTAAAGCGCAGCAATCACATGTTTTGACCGGCTGATCTGTGATTGATGCACCCTCTATTTTCCCAGCAAGTACCATTTTTCTCAAACTATCATAGTTTACATGGCCTAATCTTTTATGCCACAACTCATTTTAATGCAAAACAACGCAGTATAGAACATCATTCTCCTTGGTATTAGCCATATCCATTCGGAACATCTTGCTATTGTCTCTAGTACCTGTAATCGCGACTTTGCCATTTTTGCTAACAATCTGCCTACCATTTTTCAAATTAACCTCAAAGCCTTTACTCTCTACCAAGGACGTAGAAAACAGATTTTTCTTAAAATCAGGCACAAATAAGACATTAGGAAGAGTTCTTTCAGTTGCTTTGCCTTCCACATCCACTAGCAAAGACACATCACCCACAGCACAAGTCTGAACACTCATTCCACACGCATAATAAATGTTTTTCTCCGGCATTGTTTTCAGATTTTTGAAGATGGCTTTGTTCCAGCACATGTGGGCTGACGCTCCAGTATCCATTATCCATCCAGGGTCCTTCACACCCTCCATCGCTACCGCCATAGCAAATTGATCCGTGTCATCCTCCTCAGAAAATGTCACAGTCTCGTCTTGGAGTGATGAAGAGGCTGAAAACAATGCATTTCCACGAGGTGGAGGCACCGTGAAGTTTTTATAAAACTGACTTTGTTGCCACCTCGGCCTGTATAAACTTGTATCGTTAGCTTTTTTAAGCTTAGAAGAAATTTGTATCCATGACCCCTTTCAATACAATAAAAACATGCATTGTTCGATTGTCTATTCCCACCCTAATTAAAGTGTTTGAGCTGATTAAACTGATTTCTTTGTTGATTAAGCTGTCTTTTCCTCTCAAAGTCTGAATTAAAAGCCTCTACTTTCTCAACATAGAGAATATTAGATGTAGCTTCCTCCTCTAGCAAAATATTGATAGCTAACTGTAAAGTCCAGCTAGCTTTATCTTTCTATTTGAGCATATCAGAAGCTCCTTTCATACTACGAAGGAGACCCCGTGAAACTCTGAGACCTCCATAAGTCCTCAGAGTGGACAGCTTCCAAGAAGCCTCTAGGATAATCCTGACCCCTTTGTGTTTAAGCAAAAATAACTGCCACCCTGGCAGACAAAAACTCTGACCACCTTCACCCCTCTGAAGACAAGACTCGCGTGAGTCAATAGCAAAAAGAATCTCTGAATTTGCTCCCCTGAGTAGTAAGTTATGGAGGGTCAAAGTTGACCTTTTGTACAGAAGCTCTCTGGGAGAGAGGGTCCTATCTCCTAATTTTTCTAAGTCCTATCTCTCTCACAGACTCTATCTACTGATGTACACAACCAATTAAAATTAAGTTCCGTACGCAAAAGTACAGCTGCCGGTGTACTTTAGGTACGGACATTGCACGACATGGCCTAAATGTCCACACGTGGAATATCCGGATTCGCTCCTTTAATCCTCGGAGATGCCGCGCTCCAATGTAACATTGCCACGTGTCATCCGATGTGGCGATGCCCACAAACCGCCGAATTCTTCTTCCGCGATCTCGGCGCTAATTCCGGCCGTCCGATTTAGAATCTAATTTAATCGTAGCCGTAATAAATACATGTGCGGTATTTGTTTCATTTACGAAACAAATGCGCGGTATTGATTTATAGTCCATACCGTAATCCGTACTTTATATATTACCGGATCTATGTATCCCGTAATCTATTACATTTAAATGATTTATCGTACGTATACATATTTAATTAACTATCAAACTATATACTATGTAGTATTAATCCTAGACTTAACGGCTAAGGCTACCGGCTAGTTCCTGTCTGCCGGCCGATAGGTACAACGATCAAATCCTGCCGCCAGTACATATCTTTTAAATAAATAAACCCGAACTAATATAAATTTCCTGTAAACCTCATGATAGCCTAGGTAACCATGGCTCTAGCTTCCTCTCCAATTTCTCAGTGACTGCAACAAGTTTGAGAGTTGGAGAGAGAAGTTAGAGATAGACTGCCTCGGCTTCTATATTTCTTTTCAGACCTAGAAAATACTTAAAAACCATTAGTTTCTACACTCCCCTTATTTTCTAGTCAATCTTTAATTTCAGACCACACTTCTCCCTGCAAAAACTTAACTTAGGGGAAGGCACAGGTTTGGTCATCATATCTCCTACCATCTACCTATCAGGTCTGTACTCTAAACTGAATATTTTGTTTTCTACTTTTTCTCTAACAAAGCTGAGTCTGATGTCCATGTGTTTGGCTTTAAAATGATGTTTAGGATTGGCAGAAATAGCGATTGCTGCCTGATTATCACAAAATATTTTCTGCACACCTCTCTTATGGTGACCAAGCTCACCAAGCAAAGACGTGACCCACATCAATTCTTTTACAGCAGAGCAAGAGGCCATATACTCAGCCTCCATGGTGGACTGAGCAATAACTTTTTGCTGTTTGCTACTCCAACAGCAAGCCCCATCACCCACATATAATACATATCCAGAAGTGCATCTCCTCATCGGAGCATCACCATAACTGGCATCACTCCAAGTAGTGATATCAGTATTCTCCCCACCCAAATGCAACCATAGATCCCTAGTTCCTACCAAATATCTAAGGACTCTCTTAGCTGCCTCCCAATCCTTCTTAGTGGGAGCATTTAGACTTCTACTCAGCACTCCTGCAGCTGCAGCTAGATCCGGCCGGGTACAATTCATAAAATAGATTAGACTTCCCACTACTAGCCTGTAAGGAATAGTCTGCATGAACTTCTGTTCTTCATGAGATAATTCCTCGTCTAAGACTATGACTCCTCCTTCCTCACTCCCCTCACTTCCCTTCTTCAACTCCATTGGAGTTGTACAACTATTAGCTTTATCCATTTGAAATTTTTCAAGCATGTTCCCTATTGCTTTCTTTTTAGTCAATCTTATAATTTTTCTTTTTCGGTCTCTCTCTACTTGAATTCCTAAAATATATTTTGCTTCCCCCATATCCTTCATTTCAAATCTCCCCTTAATATCGGTTTTTAGTTTATTATTTTTTTCCATTGATTTACTTAAAACAAGCAAATCATCAGCATAAATTGCAATAAATATAAAACCTTCCTCATCTTCGAAAACATAGATTGAGTGATCTGAGCAGATCCGAATATATACTAGACCGATAAGAAACTCATCAAGCTTCTTATTCCAATGTCGAGGCGCCTGTTTCAAACCATAAAGAGATTTAATCAGCCGGCATACCTTACTCTCCTCTCCTTCTTCCACAAACCCATCGGGTTGTCGAATGAAGATCTCCTCTTCCAATTCTCCATGCAAAAAGGTTGTTTTGATGTCCATCTGGTGCACTTCCATGTCTTCCGCTGCTGCCAGGCTGAGAAGTATGCGGACAGAGGGGAATCTGACCACCGGGGCAAAGGTTTCCTCGTAGTAAATTCCCTCCTTTTGTGTAAATCCCTTTGCCACTAATCTTGCCTTGTAGCGCTCGATTGTGTTATCTGGGTTCAGTTTTAATTTGAAAACTCACTTAGAACCGATTGGTTTTTGGTTAGGTGGACAGTCCAACAGCTCCCAAGTATCGGCTGCCATGATTGAAGCCATCTCTTCATTGATGGCTGTCTTCCACCGGTTTCTTTCTGGACAAGTCATTGCCTCTCCATAAGTTTGAGGTTCATCTTCATGAGATAGTTTAGTTACCTTGTTATTAACCTGTTTTTCTTGCAGTCTTTTGCTACTTCTCCTCCCCCCCTCAAAATCTGAGGCCGGAATAGATGGTTCTCGTGGATTCTTTCGAACAAACTCGGCTTCTCCCCTATCCCTTGATTTCGAATCAATTTCCACCACGTCTTCCGCTTCGAGTAGAGTTGTCACTGGAGTTTCCACAGCCGAGTCCTTTTCGGTCTGATTTGTTCCTGCAAGAGTGTCATCTTATCTAAAACCTGGATAGTTAAGAAGCTCAAAGTCATCGGAATTTTCTGACTCAAATCTGATTTTTACAGACTTCCTATATTTGAAGGGATCCACAGACTTTCCTTCATCCATAACTACTAGATGCTTTACTAAGATTATATCTTCCCTTTTTAGATCATAAACTCTATATCCTTTAACATCTTCATCATATCCTAATAAGTATCCCGGTTTTCCTTTAGGATCTAGCTTCCAATTGGACCGATCAGTATCTAGACTGAACACTTGACTGCCCAAAACCTTTAAATGAGATAAGTCTGGTTTCTAGCCTATCAATCTCTCATAAGGTGTTTGATCTTTTATAGCTGAAGTAAAAACTCTATTTTTGAGGTAATTAGCAGAGTTCATTGCTTCTGCCCGAAACCTTTTTCCTATCTACTTATCTGACAACATACTTCAAGCACTATCACTTAGTGTTCTATTTAACCTTTCAGCTACCCCATTTTGTTCCGGATTTTCTGGAACTGTCTTTTGGTGTTAAACCCCATCTTCCTTCAAAAAATCCTCAAACTGGTTAGAAGTATACTCTTAACCATTGTCACTCCTTACTCTCTTGATTGGGGTTTCATGGAGTATTTCGCTCCATGCTTTATATTGTCTAAAACAATCCGCAGCTTCTGACTTGTTTTTCAAAAAATACACCCCGGAATACCGAGACCAATCATCAGTTATAGTCATCATAAATCTCTTCCCCCCCGGTGAGGGCACTCTAGCCGGTCCCCAAATATCTGTGTGTACTAGATCTAGAAGTTTTTCTCCCTTGTAGGTGGCTGTTTTAGGAAAGGGTAATCTGTGTGCTTTACCTTGAGCACACCCACTACAATCACTTATATCATCACTCTCACTGAACTGAATCCCTTCCACCACTCCCATCTTTTTCATCTTTCTTAACTTATCTAGATTCACATGCCCAAGCCTCTTATGCCACATCATAATATCATGAACACCAGCATAATAAAGTTTATTCTTTTCATTACTTAAAACTAGCCTAAACATCCCATGGCTACCTTTCTCATCAATGAAATAGTCATCCTCCTCAAAACTAGCAGTAAAGACTCCTTCCCTAGTGCTAGGAAAAAAACCCTTATCATCTAATACAGATGTAGAGATAAGGTTTTTGTTCAGCTCCGGGTTAAACAATACATCGGAGAATGTTAATATGGATGTCTTTCCTTCTACTAACACTTTCATATCTACCGATCCTACAAGAGTAGAGGTGACTATCCTCCCATCCCCGTACTCTATCTCTACGGTGGGAATCTTTCTTATCTTAGTGAACAGGTGCCTATCCTTACACATGTGCATTTAGGCACATGAATCTATAATCCAGCCTGTTTCACCTTTCAATCCACCGTAAGCACATTTTTGCCTTCGTGGAATTTCAACATCAGTTTTCGCCTCCAACTCCTCATCCAAAAAGAGCTCATCGTCCTCGTCCTCGGATTCCGCCTCAAGTACCTGTGTGACAAGGGCCTTTTTCTTTCCTCTCGCGGTACCACCGGTCTGCCCCTCCTTTAACCGAAGCTCGGTTAGCTTAGTGCACTCTACCATATAGTGCCCCGGTTTCTTACAAAAATGACATAAACCTTTGGGAGCCCTTGGTTCGAACTCGTCAACCTGTTTTTTCTGCTCCCTACCCCCATAGTTTCCGACTGGTTTCCGGGAATCATTGTTCCTCCAATCGGTCGCTGTTGCCAAGGCTTAGCCACTCTTTCCTCCCCTTCGGATCTTAATCGTATTCTCTCGAACGAGAATCATCCCTACCACTGAGTTCTATATCCACCTTGAGTCCGGCAAGTCCTTCACACGGTTGACTATGTTCTCGAACTCATCAGGTAACTTCATCAGTAAACAGTTAACCTTTTCTTTTTCACTAAAAACTTTTCCCGCACTCTCTAGCTCCATGAAGAGTGTAGCAAGCTCATTGCAAAAATCCAACATATTTCCCCCTTTGTATACATACTCCTTAACTTTCTGATCAGCCAACTGTTGTTGCTGAATCGTACCACTTCGGTAAATCTCTATGAGAGCCATCCAAAGATCAGATGCCCTCTTTACCTGCAAATGAGGACATGCAAGTCCTTGGGTGAGATGGCGTAGGATGAAGTGCTTTGCCGCCATATTGTTGAAATCCCTGGTTTCAGTATCATTCTCCTCGTTCCTCGGAATAGGTGACATGAATGCTAAACCAGTTGCTATTGGTGTGGTCGCCTCCTTCTCCTTTCCTTTGTCCACCACCTCTCCTTCCTTTGTTTCCTCCGTTGAAGGTGAATCCTCTTTCCTGGTGAATCTGCTTCCTTTAAACCCTGGAGGAATTCGAAGACTTGATAGACACTCCAATCGTCCACTCACTATCCCCAAAAACCTTTTTTCGCATAGAGCTCCTATCATCATACTTTCCCAGTATATAAAGCCAGTTCCATTAAAGATTGGTACCCTAGAGGGTGGGCCCATAACCTGAAACTCTGAGACCTCCATAAGTCCTCAGAGTGGACAGCTTCCAAGAAGCCTCTAGGATAATCCTGACCCCTTTGTGTTTAAGCAAAAATAATTGCCACCGTGGCAGACAAAAACTCTGACCACCTTCACCCCTGTGAAGACAAGACTCCCCTGAGTCGATAGCAAAAAGAATCTTTGAATTTGCTCCCCTGAGTAGTAAGTTATGGAGGGTCAAAGTTGACCTTTTGTACAGAAGCTCTCTGGGAGAGAGGGTCCTATCTCCTAATTTTTCTAAGTCCTATCTCTCTCACAGACTCTATCTACTGATGTACGGAACCAATCAGAATTGAGTTCCGTACGCAAAAGTACAGCTGCCGGTGTACTTTAGGTACGGACATTGCACGACATGGCCTAAATGTCCACACGTGGAATATCCGGATTCGCTCCTTTAATCCTCGGAGATGTCGCGCTCCAATGTAACATCGCCACTTGTCATCCGATGTGGCGATGCCCACAAACCGCCGAATTCTTCTTCCGCGATCTCGGCGCTAATTCCGGCCGTCCGATTTAGAATCTAATTTAATCGTAGCCGTAATAAATACATGTGCGGTATTTGTTTCATTTACGAAACAAATGCGCGGTATTGATTTATAGTCCGTACCGTAATCCGTACTTTATATATTACCGGATCTATGTATCCCGTAATCTATTACAGTTAAATGATTTATCGTACGTATACATATTTAATTAACTATCAAACTATATACTATGTAGTATTAATCCTAGACTTAACGGCTAAGGCTACCGGCTAGTTCCTGTCTGCCGGCCGGTAGGTACAAGGATCAAATCGTGCCGCCGGCACATATCTTTTAAATAAATAAACCCGAACTAATATAAATTTCCCGTAAACCTCAGGATAGCCTAGGTAGCCATGGCTCTAGCTTCCTCTCCAATTTCTCAGTGACTGCGACAAGTTTAAGAGTTGGAGAGAGAAGTTAGAGATAGACTGCCTCGGCTTCTATATTTCTTTTCAGACCTAGAAAATACTTAAAAACCATTAGTTTCTACACCCCGCATAAGCAATGTTGCTTGTTGAAACTAATGAAACTCCCCACCTGCGCAAGCATGTGCATCTACAAGGATGCAAAACTTATTAGAATATTCAGCCATTGTACCACCAGTTTATTTAAAGTCCCAAATTATTCCAGCCAAAAGGAGTTCTTCTTGGACATTAGCTTTTTCAAAATTAGTTTAAAGAGAATTCCAGATATCAATTGCCTTTTTCATTTTTATCCAAGACAAAGCTAAGTCCTCAGATATACAGAATTTCAGAACAGAGCGAGCTTGCGTATTTTTCTTAGACCATGATGGATCACATTCATCCAGCGAACCATCCAATATGTCCAAAAGATTGACATTCTCAAAATGTGTCTCCACCATATCCGCCCAGTAAACATACTTTTCCTCGGAAAAGATAGGAATTCTCGATGACAGGCCCATAACCTATTGTTCTACAACCACCGGTGCAGGTGGAGCAGCAGCATTAGTAGTAGAAGTAGACATGATACACTCTCAGAAGCTATCAAGAATCCTATCAAACACATGTTTTAAATTGCTCACCAAATATTATAAAAAACATTCAACCCTCACAAAACTCTATCAGAATATAGAGTAGCATAAACACTGACAACTCCAAACGTTTCAGCTCAATTGACACGGGAACACTCAAGATATAATACTCAGAAGTTTCCCAAAAACTGTATGCAGTTTACTACTTGGAAGTGTGGATACATTTTTTGTTCTGAGTCCTAAGTCTTATACTTGTGTTGTACCGATGATACCAGTGTACCTAAGAGGTACGTCAAACTGCCAACATAACACTAATCTATCAAGCTACCACTGAGCTACCACTACTACGGCTGATCTAACTAGATTCATATCTATCGCAGCTGCTCTGTACTAAATTCAATCATAATAAAATATCCGCAACTGTGTTGTTCGTACGGATCGTATCAAATGTAATCGGAGTTGGGTTGTCTTAACTTCGTCGTTGTTGCTTTGTTCTGACTGCGTCGCAGCTGCGTTGTTATATCGCAGTTGCGTTGCTGTATCGCAGTTGCGTTCTTCCTTTGATGTGTGACGTGGATGTGGATGTAAGTGTCAAACTAAGATACATAAAACAGTGCTTTAAGTAATGACCCGTGTCCTTGCAGATTTGTCTTCCTTTCGTCATACTAATTTACTGAGACTTAAAGCTTTCCAAAAACAACAGATAAACAGTAAACAGTCCATGCGCGTGTAATGAGCATGATACTTGATAAACGGGCATGATAAAACAGGACACGGTCCATGCCCGTGTAACAAACTTGATATAATAGTATTTGGCAAATAAAGAAGAGAGACCCAAGTCTTAGGTCGCAAAAGTCAAAATTTAGATAACCAAAACAGACCGTTATTTTTTTTTCAAAATCTGAGTACCCGACACCCGACCGGGTTATGACACGCTCCAAAATTGTTAACCATTACCCGAAACGCGTCTACGAAAATAAAAGTTAACCGAAACTCGATTTCTCCCGACTACTCGTACCCTCCCATCCCGAAAAAGTACAAAATTAATGGTACATTTCCCTTATACCTTCCACGATACCAAAAGTACAAAGTATAATAGTGTTGGATAGTGTGAAGAGTACAAAACTTTCATTTTTTTCCGTTTTTTGCTTACCCGACTGGAAACGATTTTTTTTTTCTTCATGTGAACTAAGCGCCCGAATCCGCTTGGCCCCCCAAATTTGGCACCCGAATGCGTTCCGGATCCGACGCGGGCAGTTGGTTAACGGTCGATTATGGTTTCCATTAACTGTTTGCGATATCTGTCCCAAGGTTATACGAGCCTATATGCTTATTGTTGCATGTCGATAGCCTCTTGACAATATTAAATATGCGCCATTTTTTACCTATGGATAATCGGTTTATCGTTTGTTATATCGATAAAATTAATATCGTGATAAAATACGATAGATGGCTATGAGTTATCAGGCGGACAAGTAAAGCGATATTTATGTACGTCGCTTTGTTGAAGAATTTCAAAGCCCCATCCCCCTTTCTCTCCCATAGGACAGCCCCGCGGCGTGGGGGATGGAGGGGGCGGGAGCAAGGGTCCGTACTGCATTATGTATGGTCAACTTTTGTACTGCATTTGTACGGATACCCACCCCCCACCAAGTATATCGCGGTAATTTTTGCTGGTCTCGAAGCGATATATCGGGCCCTTTTACCATTGGATATTCAATAAATCGAATATCAACTTTATCTCGATAAAGAATTTGTCAATATACGACATCACTATAGAGTGAAGGAAACTGCTCTATCTTATTACACCTATGTCAATGATATGTGCATATTTTTTTGCCATATTTACTTATTTGAAAATGAGTTATTTTAACCTTTTGAGGGTACAAGGGTGACAAGCTTAACATTGGTTTACTTACTCCTTCAACAAATAAAATCTTTCTACGACATGAGGGTGTCACATGATAAACTCTTGCAACATTATTAGTAAACAATTCACAAAGATGTTCTTATATGGGTAAAACATGATACCTGAACTTGTTAAAACTAGTTTCTCTATACAAAAGTAAATAAATGTCTTGAGTTCAAACAATGTAGTCTTACGATAACCCAATAATGGTTTAACATAATCAACCTTCGATGGACAATTTTGTCGCACGAGTATTCTGAAAATTTACTCTTATTCCAAAACCATAGTTCATAATCATGTTAATAAGCAACCTGTAAACACCTTCATTGTTAGGATATTTTGTTAGGATATTTAAAAAATATCACAAAGTCATTTCAAGATCCACGGGAGTTCCATTTTTGTTAGCTCTCGAAAATCTTCTTGGTTGATACGTTACACTAAAAATTGGACGCAACAAAATAGACAAAACTTAAGTTATACTCATTAGGGGGGATGTGTAAGTAATATACTAACACCACGCCACCTTCCAAACTTATGGTGATGCTTTGCCCAAGGGCAAAGTAATAATTATCGACGCGTGTCGAATTGATTTTTTATCGATTTTATGCACTTACACATAACTACGACGATCGACGAGAACCAGTTTTGACACGTTTTTTTATCGCAAACTTCTTGACTTTTCAAACTTTAATATTAACTATTATTGTTTTTTTTTTAGCATGGAATAAAAAGTTCACAATAAACATCAATACAATAAAGATTATGCAGATTGGATATTGTTTTTTGTTATCAGTTAAACACAATTCTTACTTAAAACGTTTGTCGACAAAACTTTGAATCTAAACAAATTGTGAAAATTTAGTTTACTCGTTAAAAGTGACAACGTGTAATTTCTTTACAACAAAAAATAATATTTCAGTTGACAAAATTGTAAAATACTTTAAAAGAAAATCCTTTTAAACCTTTATTTTTACGTTTTTCAGGTTTGTATCATCAATTTTTCAAATAGTTAAATACACATTCACATCGAAGCACTATCGATCTCGACTCCGTATGCATCACTAACACAACCGACACCTTAAGAAACATACGATGATTTAAAAGATACAAACCATAACAATATGTGTATTATATCCCTCATTTAATTATGTGATATCACTTGATTTTTCTTGAGAGCAAACATAGTTTAATTACAAAAAAAACAGAAATACGTCTCCACTGTCAAAGCTTATGATAGTGCTTTGCCTATAAGCGAAACAAAATTGGATTGGGAGAACCACGTAATACTTTACAAATTGAAATGTACAAATGTATGTCAGTGACCACCAAAAACTTTTCTCGGTAGTATTATTTTCCCAGTGCAACAAAAGTAGTGAAGGAAAACAAATTGCCCCCCCATATTATATAATTGAGAAAAAGCTTGTCGCTGTGGCTTAAAAAACACACTATTTGTAATTTTACATGGAAGTTTTTGTGGAGTTGTGCTATAAATTCCGAAATATTATAAAATGTTATTTATCATATTAAGAAAAACTCTTGTTTATAACAAATTTTTTAGTACAACACACACCTCCATCTAAGCATTTCCCCCCGATATCAACCATTGTTGTAAAACTTGTACTCACTTCTTATAAAGTGATCGCACAGCGGAAGCTTTCACCATTAATCACACACATAAGAACATTCACAGATCACATCGGCCAATACACATTTATATTACACCGAAGCTTTTCTGTACATAATTTCTCACCCATTTTCTTACTTAACCTTTTACCCAATCTGACTACTATATTAGTCTACAAAACACACAACAAACTTTAAAATACACGGCACGGAAAACATGCCTCTCAAACACCTCTTCACAATTCAACAACTGGCAGCAAGACTAAAAACAGTGTGCAAGTGAGCACACCCGGTACCACGCAACACAACGAACCAAAACAAACGTACAACAAACATACTACCGTACCGAACAAACAAATATCGTGACGCGAACCGACATACAAGACTTAGACGAGACATCGAACAAAAAACTGTATCGCCTAACACCCGATTCCACAAATGTCCTAACATTTCCCCTCTCATTGTGGAATATTCTCACAGCAAGCCTAGCTTAGGCCTACCTCTCACAAAAACATCTTGTATTGCTGACTAAGTAAGCATGTCAGCTGCTTCCTCTACACTAGTAACAAAGACAAATTCAAGTTCGTTTTCTCTCACTAAATCTCGAATAAAATACCACTGAATTCTGATATGTTTAGTCCTTTTATGAAATATAGGATTTTTGATCACTGCCATAGAACTCATGCTATCAAAAAATACATTCATACATCCAACTGGAATGCATAACTCTCCAAGCATTTCTTTCACCCAAACCGCAGCCTTCGACGCATGTCAGGCTGATACATATTCGGCCTCTGGTGAACTTAAGGCCACTGGCCATAGTCGACTGAACTCCATGAAATAGCTGCTCCACCGAATAAAAATGCATATCCAGAAGTTGATTTTCCGAAATCATAATCTCCTCCCCATTCTGCATTGCACTTTCCAAAACATTCCAAATCTCCTTCCGATTCAAAAACCAATCCGAGGCTGATCGTGCCAACCAAATATCGGAAGATCCGTTTCACCGCCTCCCTATGCGATTTCTTTGGTGCTTGGCAATACCTATTGACAACAAAAACTGCAGCTGAAATATCTGGACGCGTTCCCACACTCAAATATATCAAACTGCCGATTGCTTCTCGATACGACACCTTAACTGTCTCCAAATTTTTTGACACTCAAATATTGCTCTTTCGGATCCAAGGGAGTTGAAAGCGATTTAGCATCAGTCATAGAAAACCGTGCTAAAACCTCCTTGCAATATTGCTCTTGACTGAGCTTGATGCATCCAGATGCATCCCGAATAGCCTCAATTCCTAAAATATATTTCACATCCCCCAAATTCGTCACTTTAAAATGTTGCCGCATAAATTTTTTTAAATCCATAATCACAATCAAGCTATCCAAATTCATGATGAATTCATCAACATAAACTGAAAATATCACTTCATTCTCACCTTCACCTTTCAAATAAACACCGGAATTTGAAGTAGTCCGAACAAAACCGAAATCAATTAACACCTTATGGAGTCTTAAATACCACGTTCTCGGGGCTTGCCTCAGCCCATATAAAGACTTCCGAAGTCTCCACACAATAGTTGGTTGAGAAGTCACCCCCTCCGGAACTTTCATATACACTTCCTCTTCAAGCTCACCATTCAAAAAAGCCGTCTCCACATCCATTTGATGGATGTGTTTCTTACCAGCCGCTGCCAAGGCCACAATCATTCTCAAAGAATCAAACTTAACAACGGGAGCATACGTTTCAGTATAATCAACCCCCTCTCGCTGTTGAAAACCTTTACACACTAATCTCGCTTTATACTTTATCACCTCACCAGACGCACCTGTCTTTGTCTTAAATACCCATTTGGCGTCAATAGCTTTCTTACCCGATGGTAATTCAACCTCTTCAAAAGTCCGATTATCAACAATTGACTTGTATTCCTTTTCCCAAGCCGCCTTCCACTTAGTTTCCCACTCACCCAAATTCCGAGCCTCCGAATAAGATTGAGGATCTCCGAAACCGGAAATTGTGTCATTCACTAGTTGCTATAAGAGGAAGTCATCCTCTTTAGCCTCTGAAATAAAGTAATTAGAGTTCGAAACATCTCCACCAAGCCGATCAAACGATAATCTGGCCGGTTTCTTCCCCTTCGTCTCACGGGTACTTCGCCGAACCACATTCACATCTTCTTCTTTATCATTCTCTTCCCTCACTGATGGTAAGCTACCTTTTGATTTTAATGTAGACTGAGTTCTTACTGAAGACCGAGAACTCAAAATCCCATCGCTTCGGACATCGGAATCTGATTTTCGAATTGGAACAAACCGATCGAACTTCACTTTGGTAAGAGGAACTTCTTCCTCATCGGAATCCGATTCCTGCAAATCCGAATTCTCTTCCACTTCATGTTTCTCCTCAAAATCTAAATCCTTCTGTACTTTCCCAGCTGATTCCATTACGGATTTAAGATCCTCGTGGAAATCAACATTTCGAGATTCAAACACCACTCTCCTACTCGGGTCATACACACGGTACAGGCTCCCTTTGGTGCTATACCCAACAAATATTCCTGTCCAACTCCTCGCAGAAAATTTCCCCATCCTTTGTGTACGTTCAACATAGACGGTTGCCTTACATCCCCAAATGCGTAAATGTCGGACGGACGGCACAACCCCACTCCACAACTCATCCGGGGTCTTATCACCCGAAATTGAAGTCAACCGCCGGTTGCAAATGTAATTGGCGGTGAGAATGGCATCTCCCCACAAAAAGAAATTTTGCCCACTACTATGTATCATGGCACGGACCATTTCTTGGAGAGTTCGATTCTTTCTCTCCGCAATCCCATTCGATTCGGGAGAATAAGGAGCCGTAAATTGCTGCCTAATCCCCTTCTCCTTACAAAACTCCGTGAAAGCCACAAATTCACCTCCGTTATCCGACCTCACCGATTTCAATTTGTGGTCCGATTGACGCTCGGCCATCACAACCCACTCTTGAAACTTCTCAAAAGCATCCGATTTATGCTTCAACAAATGAACCCAAGATTTCCGTGAATAGTCATCAACAATAACAAAAATGTAGAGATGCCCACCCAAAGACCTTGGCATAACATGGCCACAAAGATCCACATGAATAAGTTCTAATGGACTTTTGGCCCGATGCTTTACATCTTTAACCGGATGTGGCTTGCGTTTTTGCTTCCCCTTACTACAACCACCACATCCATTCACCTTCTCTCCGGTAGTGAGTTCCATTCCTCGAACCGAAGAATTTCGAATCATCCGCTTAAGGTTCCCCTCGGAGGTATGGCACATACGGTGATGCCATAGACTGAGGTTACCTTTCTGGAGTGAAAACTGATTGGCCAAAGACACGGCCTGACCCTTAACTTTCGGTCTTCTCCAAATCAAGCAACTATGCATGCTATCCGTCACGAATCCAGAAGCCACTTGTGTCCCTTTAGAATTTTCCACTACGATACTGAAATCTGATTTTGAAACCACTTGACCGCCGGCTTTCTGAATCTGTGGTACACTTACAAGATTCACGGCTCCATTCGGAATGTAGAGAGCATTATGAAACCTTGTTGAAGTCACTCTCTCATTTCCGAACACATCTTGAACCGGTAAGTCCAACCGAACGGTTCCGATTGTATCAACTGGGATCACATGGCCACTAGCAACCTTAATGTTCTTTGGAACTGTCAACGTGATCATCTCCTCAAAGAGTGTCTTATCCGTACACACATGATGAGTTGCACCGGAGTCAATAATCCACTCCGTAGTAGCATCCTCATCAAAAACCGAATCCAAATCCATGTCAAGTGAAATCGAGAAATTTTGAAATCCATCTCCGGACTTGTCACCAAACTCCGTGTAATACCCATGACTTCCTCCACGACTGGGCCCACGACCTCGGCCTCCACCACGGCCACGGCCACGGCCACGGTCACCTTGTCCACCTCCTCTTTCCGAACCACCATCAACTCTATCATAACATTGTGTACTCACATGCCCCCAACGCTTACAAATGTAACACTGTTTTTCCTTGTCTGGACATTCAGCCGCAAAGTGTCCTTGTTTTTGGCACTTGTAGCACGTAACGTTCGAGGCATTAGAATCAGCCTGAACCTTACTGCCATTCGGTCTCTCTCTTCCACCTCCTCTACCGCCGCCACCTCGACCTCGGGGTGTTCCCCTTGGAGCCCCTCCACGAAGTAGATTGAGATCTGGGGTTTCAAGTGCGGCAGCAACATTGAGCGAGGCTGTTTTTCCGGCCCCTTTGCTCGAACCTTCCCTTGCTTTATCTACTTTCTTTAAATAGCTCACGGCATATTCATACGTTGCCCGCTTCTTGGACTGGAGAATATCACAAGGATTCCGAAGATACTCCGGAAGGCCGTTTAGAAAAACTTGAAGTTTGTGCTCCTCATCCAACATTCTACCAAGATTGGTAAGTTGTTCGACAAGAATATTAAACCTCTTAACAGCATCATCAATTGATTCATTCGGCTTAAACTTGAATTGAATTAATTCTTTGAAGACATATTGCCCCTTATCCTGTACTCCTTTCTCAAACTGACCCTCAAGGCCCACCCAACACTCATGTGCAGTGCCGTAGGCCAAAAAGAAGTCTAAAGCCGAACCCGTACAACTTTGCATTAATCCAGTGTAGGCGGAAATATCCTTTCGCAACCACAACTGTCGACCTTTCAAATCCTTGGGCCTCTTTTCTTCACCTGTAACTATCCTCCACAAATTTTTAAGGACCAACTGTCCTCTGATGTATTTCTTCCACACCATATAATTCGAACCATTAAACAATATGGCTTTTCCGGGCATCCGGAAAGAATCATCTTTCTCAACGTCATCTCCAACATCCAGGTCTTCATCCACCATTTTTGCCTTTCCTTTCCGTATCCTATTTTTCTTAGCTTTTTCATCTTCACTGCTTTCTGAATTTTCTGAACTTTTCGAGCTTTTCGAACTCTCACTGTCACTGGAGCTGGGACTCGGCCCCTTCATTTTCTTCTTTCCTTTACTGACTTTCTTTTCTACCTTACTCCTCTCTTTCATTGCCCGCATCCACTCATCAAAAGTAAAACGAGGACTGGGCTCAAAACTGGTACCACTGCCACTGGTCGTATTCTGACTGAAGGGATCCGGAGGAAGGGGGGATCCGGAGGAAGGGATTCTTCAGACTTCGGAATAAAACCGGGTTTGTCCCCTCCAAAGCCCCCTCCAAAGCTGAGTTCCCTTTCACTAGGCTCACGGGAAGGAACTTCGCGGGATCGCTGGTCCTCCGAAGGCTCCGGTGTAAGCCTTTGACTGACATCTGAACCTCACACACTCCTCACAGGGAGTATAGCCTGCTCCGATACCAAATGTAAAAAAGATCACTAAATGCTCACTTCTTATAAAGTGATCGCACAGCGGAAGCTTTCACCATTAATCACACACATAAGAACATTCACAGATCACATCGGCCAATACACATTTATATTACACCGAAGCTTTTCTGTACATAATTTCTCACCCAATTTTCTTACTTAACCTTTTACCCAATCTGACTACTATATTAGTCTACAGAACACACAACAAACTTTAGAATACACGGCACGGAAAACGTGCCTCTCAAACACCTCTCCACAATTCAACAACTGGCAGCAAGACTGAAAACAGTGTGCAAGGCAGTTTACTCCCCTCCCTCGTTCCCTTTTTCCCTCTGCAATTGACTGCCTTGTCAATGAAATAAACTGACTAAAATGAGAAAAAAAAAAAACAAAGAAAAAAATGTGGTATTTCTCTCCTCCAATGATTTTAATGCATCAACCCATTTTTGAGGAGAGGTTTTAAGCAGTACTTTGAGTCCTAATGATCTTTTCTATTTCCTTTTTTGGACAATTTAACCCAAGAAACATAAAAAAAACCTTCCATTTGACATAGATTTGCAGAAGTTGACGTGTTTCTCGTGTCATTTCTTCTATTTTTGCTTGTTTTTGTTTGTTTTTTTCCATTTTTTTGACTTTTTTCCCCTTTTTTTTGGGTTTTTTAAAGGGGCTGGTGGAGACCAGCTATTCCCACTGCGGTTTTGGGATCTGCGGCTCTTTATTGGCGACACTTGACTCGAAGCAATACTTTAACTAAGGCTCGGAGAAACATTTCCGACCACTATGACCTGGTATGAGAGTCAATTATGGAGTTTTTTACTCTCATTAATCATCAAAGAAGAGAAGAAAAGAGTCGTTTCGATGCATTTCGACATGATATTAGTCAAACATCCATTTCTCGGCCATTATGACCGGTTATGAGAGTCTAGTTTTTGCATTCTTAAATCTTTACATGTATGTGATAAAACATGTCTTAGTTGAATAGTGGTAAAGGGAATGGATGAAATTGATAAAAAACATATCCAAAAGTGGGAAATTAAACACCGATTAAGTGTCATCAGTTGAGTCATAATCACAATATGAACAAACACAGTCTCCGTTTTCATTTTATTCTTAATGACACCAGTTTTTTCTTTCGTTTTATTTTCTTGTTTTTGTTTTTTTTCTCGTTTTTTTTTTTGCGTTATAACAGAGCAATGACATGTTTGCGACATTTTTGGACGAGACTATGACCTACTCTTGTGCCATTTTTAAGGTCTGTTTATGGTTAACCTTTATTAGTGTGGATAGTGTGAAAGGATTCAGTGGAATAATAATAGTAATAATCTCTATAATTATTCGTTTGGATAGTGTGAAAGGATTCAGTGGAATAAAAATAGTCATAATCTCTAAAATTATGAGTGTGGATGGTGTTAACGTATTCAGTGGGATAATAATAAGAAGTCTTAAAAATTATTAGCGTGGATGGATTAAAGAGTTGGATAATAATATACATAAGAGTTCGATAATAATAATATTTATAAGAAGAATAGTCTTCGACAATTTATTTGGGGAAAAACTGATAAACGTGGCCCAAATGGGCTTCAACTATTTATTTACTATTATGATATTGTTTTTATTATTAATTTTTATTTTTCAGGAACCACAAGAAGATCTGGAACCTGCCCAGCTAAGAAAACTGCGACACATGATAAAGAAGGTCGGTCATTTTCTCATCTTTAATTTATTTATTTTTTATTTTATTTTAGCCATTTCAGGAAACCCCATTTTCCCAATCGACATTTTGTAACAGTTTTTCTTCCGTTTATCATTACTTTCTGGACTTGGAATTTTGAATTTTTCTGTTATAAATTTCCCTTACAAATTTGATATAAAAATATAATTTTGAATAAGTTGCTCAGACCAAAAGAGGAAACTAAAAAAAAAATGAAAAATTAAATGATGAACAAAATTAATATCTAATGAACAAATCCAAGAACTGAATTATGAATAAATCGAATGAAGAAAGTTATGAACAAATCAAATAAGTAAATTAAGGATTTTATCAAATAAGTAAATCATGAACAAATAGAGCAACTAAATGATGAATGAATTGATTTAACTAAATTATGAACGTATCAACTAAACTAAATTATTAATAAACCAAATAACCGAATCATAAACAAGAGTGGAATAAGAAAATTACAAGCAAATCGAACAAGTAAATCATGAAAAATTCACATTAAGTAAAAAATGAGTCTGACAAAAAACTTTTATTTTATTTTTGGGAATCGCAGGCTCGAATTGAATCCCACCACCATGTTTTGGAAATAGGGTTTGGATGGGGGAGTATGGCTATGGAGGTAGTGAAAAGTACTGGATGTCGATATACGGGAATCACATTGTCACAACAACAACTCGATCTCGCGCAAAAGAGAGTCAAAGCGGCTGGATTACAGGTCATTTTCAAAGGATTTTCTTTTTTCAGAACAGTCTAAATAAGTTTAACTCTGTAATAACAGGGATAAAAGTGTGGCGATTTAATGTGATTTATTTTCTTGAATTTTCAGGACCGGATTAATTTCAAACTTTGCGACTATCGACAACTTCCAGGAGTGGGAGTCTACGATCGAATTCTTTCTTGGTGAGTTAGTTTTTTTTTTTCTCTGTTTCGGCGTTTTTATTTACTTTACCATTATTTGTTATTCATATATTCTGATTATTGTTGACTATACGGAAGTTTTAAAAGGACGTCTGGAACATTCATTAAGTCAATAAACAGTCCCCGAGTTCCCCAATTCGATTCAGATCACTATTTTTTGTGGCCTGTACACTTCACAACGTTGTAGGTGCCCTTTTTTCACACACACTCTCTCTCTCTCCCTCCCTCTCTCCCTCCCTTCCCCCCTCCTCTCTCCCTCTCCCTCTCCCTCTCTGTGTCTCTCCTGTTTTGCTCTTTTTCCTTTTTTTTTGTGTGGCAGTGAAATGTTGGAGGCAGTTGGGCACGAGTTCCTCGGAGACTATTTTGCAAACTGTGATCGGTTACTCAAACTGGATGGACTTCTTGTTGTACAGGTAAAACTACACAAACAGAAACTCTTTTATTTTTTTATTCATATTTTTCTTCTGTGCTTTTTTGTGCTTCCTTTTTATGTTTTCATGTGCTTTTCTGGTTCCCTACAGAGCCTTCTGTCTCCTCTCTCCATTTTTTTAATAGTAACAATGGGGGACGTGAGGAAGAACAGGTGATTACAACTCCAGAAGAACGTTATGAAGAATATCGTCGAAGTTCCGATTTTATCAAAGAATATATTTTTCCGGGATGTTGTGTCCCTGCTTTTGGGG
The DNA here is from genome assembly GCA_037447655.1 of Zygnema cylindricum. Taxonomy (NCBI): domain Eukaryota; kingdom Viridiplantae; phylum Streptophyta; class Zygnematophyceae; order Zygnematales; family Zygnemataceae; genus Zygnema; species Zygnema cylindricum. The sequence continues at coordinate 9,771 of JBBHKE010000533.1, read as the reverse complement.
CCCTCGTTTCGGCTATGGCATCTTCATCACTTTTCAGGTAAATATGTTTTTCTTGTCGGGTCTCCAGCTTTTTAGTTTATTTCGAAAGTTGCAGAAAATTCTGGCCGTTGACTTTGACTCACAGTTTGGGTCACATTTCGCTTATCAGCATTCAAACTAAAAATTTCTAATTTGTCCTCTGCTTTCTGCACTTTTTACACTTCTATGGTCCAGCTGCTATATACACATTGCCTTTTGCGTCGTTTAATCACCAGAGCTAATTTTTTCAGTTCTACCTTTTACTGTAATTAGTGTGGCAGAATCAATCGCTAAATTTTTCATGCATCATGGATTATATTTCTAAAACGCCTAAAATTCTCGTCGTATCCTATGTTTTTAGCTCAAAAGTTTACTAGTTTAATCCATATTTTGCTAAGTTCAAATAAAAATGTGCAAACTTTACTTTAAAACGTATTTTCCTCACTTTAGAACTACAGTTAACAAAGGGTCTTCTTCATTCACGCTTGTTATTCGTATTTTTCCTTTTAAATCCCTGGGTCCACATCCATGATGCATAGTGTGCTTTGGAATTTAGTGTGGTCCACACTAATAATAATACCTTTCAGTTCCGTTTCAGTAACAGACGGTGATATGTCCAATGCAGTGTGGAACACATGGAGAATATCGGACCCCACTATGCGACGACGTTGCTGAGGTGGCGAGACAATTTTCTCCAGCGAAAAGGGTATGTGACATTTCTTTTCAATTACCATTCTTTAGAACTTGTTTTTCTTGTTTTCCAGATGCCCTTTCTTTTACAAGGGACAAAGAACGTATTTGCAAGATGCCCTTCTCTTATAGTATTTGAAGGGAAAGAAGAGTCGCTTCTGTTCTGAAAGACAAAAGCTCGACCATACCACTAATAATTTAGTCAATTTGCATAAATATTAGCACAAACTACACTTCCCATCGCTATTAGTCAAAGGCGTCTAACTTTCTGATCTACCAGTGTGCTTTTTTTCTCAGGCAAGCAATATAAAGGTAAATGTCTTCCCTTTCAATCACGGTGACACGATTGAAAATCGGAAAATTGTGCGATTAGAAAAAGTCATTTTGACTGCTTGAAAATTGGTAAACACTAAAAGCGATGCGCAGTCTAGCATCATTAGCGCAATTGTAAACTTGTTAATGAACAACACAAAATAAAATAAAACAAAACAACACAAAAAAGAAACAAAAACAATATTTTAAATCTAAAATAAATAGTTTCACTGATTTCTCCCTGGTCACTTTGGGATTTTCAGAGATATTATGCGAATGGGTTTCAGCGATCAGTTCATTCGTATGTGGGACTACTACTTTGTCTATTGTGCGGCTGGCTTTAAAACTTGCACTTTGGGCGACCTTCAGGTGACTTTTCTAACAGAAACTCTCCCTCTTTTAACTTCCTTCTTTTATCCCTTTGATTACATTCACATAAAAATGTGTAATTACTGTCGAGCAGCAAAAAACTGGAGTCGATTTAAGTTAGGACGAGCGAGCAGTGAGTTCAGAAGTCAAGGAGATCAATTGATTGTATTTAGAGTTTGAGCGTTTATTTTCTTTTTTTTGTTTGTGCAGATTGTTTTCTCGAGATCGGGCAATATGGCTACTCTTGGTGACCCATATACAAGCTTTCCAAGCAGTTGAAGACTTTCTTTAACCAACCGAGTTCCCAGTTAGAAAGTACATCCATTAGGGTCTGGGAGAACTAGCTAGGCGACCATTTTGATTTTGATCCTGTCTCTGATTTTGGACCTAAGTTATTGTTTTTCTTAGTATTGTGTTATTTTGCTGTTGTAGATATTATTTTTTTCCGTGTCTTTTTTGTTAAAGGTGACTAGGAGTAGCAACAGGAGAGTGACTGATGAAAGGTGACAGCTGTCACATTAATATTTTCACAATTTGACATCAAATAGCTGGTTGGAATTTACGTCTCCGTGTATTGCCCCATTTGTTGAATAAGCAAAGAAGTTAAACCGCATTTGCTAAGATCACTTTTTTCCTTTCCAGGGGATGTGACTGACTAAACTGAACAAGATTTTGGATATAAACGCACCTATTTCTGTTGCAATCCTACCAGGCAGTAGAGCATCATGATATATTACATCTCTCAATTAGCCTCCTAAAAAAATGAGGATAAACATAATTGTGGTTGAAGATAATTATGAGTTCAAGGAGGTCAAAGTGCCAAATGTTGATGGATAATATGTAGTCATATAGGCAAAAAGATGCCTTGAGCCCAGGTGAAGAATAATAGTATCAAATTACTCTGCGGAGTCTGGAATAAGGATTTCTTTCTCTTAAAGTAACCTCTGGAAAATGTGTTAGCAAGTAACTTAGACACTGTCAAAGTGGATAATATAATATAAGGAGTTGCCGGTTCGAGCGAGTATTTTTTGACAAGAATAGTTAATAACAAAATCTGTCGTGTCTTCCACCCTATCTAGTACCTGACATGGGTATAGAAAGTTACATCTATGCCTGGTACTTCTCGATCATGAATCAGTCGACCCGCTTGCACCCCTTTCTCCAACAAAACCGGACCTCTTGCAATTCTACCTTTTCTGTACTTTTACCTTTTCGTCTGTTGTTTGATTTAGCAAAATTGACTATATGCACACTAAAGAAGATGCTAATTTTGTCATCATCATAAAACAGGCTTCTGGGATAGGAATATAACGGACAATAAACTCACTATACTGAAAACAACAAATTACACTTTGCTGCATGCCACACATCACATGCTCGTCCAAATCGCCACTTTTGGACCCAATTCCATGATCTCCTATATCAACGGAACATGTGGAGGGAATGGCACTTCTGGATTGTTATTCTAAATATCACTCTTGGCATTATTTGTATGGAAATTTTGGATTAGATTCAGTTATGATTTGTTATACCCGGGCAATCAAAGATTAAAACTGAACAAACAATGACAAAAATTCTTGTCGTATCCTTTGTTTTTAGCTCAAAAGTTTACTAGTTTAATCAATATTTTGTTAAGTTCAAATAAAAATGTGTAAACTTTACTGTAAAACGTATTTTCCTCACTTTAGAACTACAGTTAACAAGGGGTCTTCTTCATTCACGCTTGTTTTTCTTGTTTTTCCTTTTAAATCCCTGGGTCCACATCCATGATGTGTGCTTTGGAATTTAGTGTGGTTCACACTAATAATGATGCCTATCAGTTCCGTTTCAGTAACAGACGGTGATATGTCCAATGCAGTGTGGAACACATGGAGAATATCGGACCCCACTATGCGACGACGTTGCTGAGGTGGAGAGACAATTTTCTCCAGCGAAAAGGGTATGTAACATTTCTTTTCAATTACCATTCTTTAGAACTTGTTTTTCTTGTTTTCCTGATGCCCTTTCTTTTACAAGGGACAAAGAACGTATTTGCAAGATGCCCTTCACTTGTAGTATTAGAAGGGAAAGAAGAGTCGCTTCTGCTCTGAATGACAAAGCTCGGCCATACCACTAATAATATAGTCCACTAATAATATAATTTAGTCGATTTGCATAAATATTAGCACAAACTACACTTCCCATCGCTATTAGTCAGAGGCATCTAACTTTCTGATGTACCAGTGCAACACTAAAAGCGATGCGCAGTCTACACCGCGCATCGTTATTAGTGTCAAAGTTTAAATAGTGTGTAAGTAAATATACCGTCATTGACGCTAATTAAGAATTTGAAAATTAAAAAAAAAAGGTTTATTCTAATTTCAGTGTTAACGCTAATTTGGAACAGCAAAAATGGAAATTTTTCTGTGGATTATATACATTATTATATGTATTCGTACAAAATATAAAAAATAGTACACCGTAGTGAAATATAAATATCCGTACATGTCAGACTAATTTACATGTCAGACCAATCCCGTTTTTTTAGCGCACGTTCCTATGCGAACGCGTCCGATTTAATTCATTTTTTGTAAAATTTTCACTTGAAAAGGTACATTTATGTACGGTCTGACATCGACCGTACAGCACGCTATTTAGATCTTATTGAACTTTAGTTCTTTACGCTATTTTGTACGGTACCTCAATTAACGTCAAGGAAAAATTAAAATCATGTATCCTATTTGAGGAAAAAAATCAAAATTTTAAGAACCCAAATTAGTGACTTTGACACTAATAACGATGCGCGGTGTAGCATCATTAGCGCAATTGTAACTTGTTAATGAAAATCACAAAATAAAAGAAAACAAAACAACACAAAAAAGAAACAAAAACAATATTTTCTCAATCAGAACAAGGAAAATCTAAAATAAATAGTTTCACTGATTTCTCCCTGATCACTTTGGGATTTCCAGAGATATTATGCGAATGGGTTTCAGCGATCAGTTCATTCGTATGTGGGACTACTACTTTGTCTATTGTGCGGCTGGCTTTAAAACTTGCACTTTGGGCGACCTTCAGGTGACTTTTCTAACAGAAACTCTCCCTCTTTTAACTTCCTTTTTTTATCACTTTGATTACAATGACAAAAAAATATGTAATTACTGTTGAGCAGCAAAAAACTGGAGTCAATTTAAGTTAGGACGAGTGAGCAGTGAGTTCAGAAGTCAAGGAGATCAATTGATTGTATTTAGAGTTTGAGTGTTTATTTTATTTTTTTTGTTTGTGCAGATTGTTTTCTCGAGATCGGGCAATATGGCTACTCTTGGTGACCCATATACGAGCTTTCCAAGCAGTTGAAGACTTTCTTTAACCGACCGAGTTCCCAGTTAGAAAGTACATCCATTAGGGTCTGGGAGAACTAGCTAGGCGACCATTTTGATTTTGATCCCGTGTCTGATTTTGGACTTCAGTTATTGTTTTTCTTAGTATTGTGTTGTTTTGCTGTTGTAGATATTATTTTTTTCAGTGTCTTTTTTGTTAAAGGTGACTAGGAGTAGCAACAGGAGAGTGAATGATGAAAGGTGACAGCTGTCACAGGACTATTTTCACAATTTGACATAAAGTAGCTTGTTGGAGTACGTCTCCGTGTATCGCCCCATTTGTTGAATAAGCAAAGAAATTAAATTGCATTTGCTAAGATCATTTTTTTCCTTTCCAGGGGATGTGACTGACTAAACTGAACAAGATTTTGGATATAAACGTACCTATTTCTGTTGTTGCTCCTACCAAGCAGTAGAGCATCATGATATGTTGTATTGCTCAATTAACCTCCTAAAATATTGAGGAATAAACATGATTGTGGTTGAAGATAATTATGGTGTGGGTTTTAAGCAGGTCAAAGTGCAAAATGTCGATGGAGAATATCTAGTCACATAGGCAAAAGGATGGCTTGAGCCCAGGTGAAGAATAATAGGATTAAATTACTCTGTGGAGTCTATCTCTCTTTAGTGAGCTCTGGAAATGTGTTAGCAAGTAACTTAGGACATTGTCCACCCATATTAGAGTGGATATCATAATATATGAAGTTGCCAGCTCGAGCGAGTGCTATTTGACAAGAAGAGTTAATAACAAAATTTCGTGTGGTCCTTAATCAGCCACGTGGCAAAACGTAATTTATTGTAGTTAACTTTAAAGAGTACTAACTCTAACAATTCATTAACTCCACGGTAATAGCAGTGTTAAAAGACAAAACGTTTTTACTGTTGGAAGGTTTTAGTTGAAACCCAATTCTTTCACCAGTTAAAACGTTGTCTCATACTGTCCGTACTTCCATTCGCGTACGGGGTGTATGGTAAAGTACAGAAGTAAAAAGTAGTTCCAAGTACGGAGGGAGCCGTACATGTATGAATGTACGTGTACGTGAATTGCATGTACTTATTGAAAAATTTCATTCAGCAGCTTGGAGCCACACCCCTTTTCATCCTTTCTTTAACTTGTACTTTATCCTGAAGAAAACTTTGAAGGAAAATTGTAATAAGCTTCTCGAAAGGGGGGAGGGGGGGGGGGGGAGTGGACAGAAAAGTGGAGAAAAGAAGGAACGAGAGATTAAGGAATATAGTAGGAAGGATAAGTGCAGAAAATGCTTTGTAATTTAATATTTTTGTATTTTTTATTTATGATATGTTATCAAGTTCTTAGTATTACAGTTATTTGAAATTGATTTTCCTTTCTTTTAGTTCTTGCTTTAAAATGTTGTTATTTAAAGCGGTATTTAAGGTGGCCGAATAGTATGAAAGGAGGGAAGAGAGAAAATTAAAGTCGGAATATTGGAAGTAGGTCGAGGCGTCGGCGTCGATCAAATCGGATCGAGAGGAAATTCGATTAAGTCAAAATCGCTCAAGAAAAACCGGGATCCGAAAGGCTCGAGGAAGATCGGCAAAGGATCCATCAAAGGGATTGAAGAAAAGGGAAAACAGTCGAGATACAAGACACAAGAAAGGGAGTGATCCACCAAATCGCTTTACATAAAGAAAAATGAGTAGCAATAAATAAATTAACGTGGAATTCCTCAAAATTCCGGAACCGCACGGGCTCCGCTCCTCTTTTAGATAATATGGAACAACTTAACTCTAAACGACTAATATATGTTCGAGCAAAAATTACCAAGGAAATGGTTGAGCTTCTTTTATCTAATTTAAATAATATAAAATCTATTAAAAAGGAAAGGAAAAAGAAAAGGAAGGATAACACAAAATCAATTGTAATGGGTGAGCTCTCTCATCCCATCCCAAAAAAAACGAAAACATAAAATACACTTGAATGTAAACCAAAAAGGCACCTGTTTGAACCAAATCATGTATGCAAGGGTGTGCCTTTCAACAAAAGGAACATGTGAACTCTCTCGTCCCAAAAAAACACAGAAAATCTACTGAACGGATAAAAACTGATTGTTTAACTACACAACGGTTTTTTCCCAAAATTGATGGTGTTATTTAAATTTGTGCTTGTATATATGTGAGTAAAAACTCTTGTGACATAGCAATGTTATCTTGTAAGGGTTTAGTTTTCTACACATAAATGTAATTAATCGAAGAAAAATAAAACTTTTGTATGACGTTTTTGTATAGTTAAATAATGTAAAAGAAACATATATAGTGTGTGTGTTTATTTGTCATGCTTCTTTTTTCTGTTAAGGCGCATGTTTATGTTTTACATACGAAAGATTGTCATATTACAATGTCTTCTTACAAAATTGTTGTCACTAGAAGCGGTACATTAATTTTATGTGTATGAAATGGGAAATTCTTTCAACATAGCTTTGATCCACTCTAGTGCCCATGTCACCATGTGTCACTTGATGTGTCGCTGAGTGTGAAGATACGAATTAAGGTACGACCCTATGTAATTGTAACTTAGCAAACTTACTTTGTATTTTAGCGCGGATCCGGCGGACTTGGATTTCAGGTGTTTGTATGTGTTTACTTGAAGTTGTTACTTAAGTTTGTGACGATTGTATACGTCGACAACGCCGGTGACTGTTGTCACCATCGACAATTTGTGATGACGCACCGAATTGTTCAAAACTGATTGTGACGTCGCATAAATTTTTGTGACATTTTGTAGACGCCGACCTTTCCTACCCTCTATCCATGAATGTTTGTCCATGGCTATTGTCCATTGCTAAAGTTTCCGTTGCCTTTTTGTACGGTTGCCTCTTTGGAAATTTCCTCGGGCTTTGAATCTCTATTTTACCTCCTTTGCGCAAACATCTGCACGCTGCACAATGAGGTAAGTGTTGAAAAGAAGTAATTAATATTCAATTCTTAATTTAGACTCTATAGTAAAGAGAGGGAGAGAGTCACCATAGCTGCCGCCATAGTCAGGAAAAACAGGCAGATTGGTATTGGTAGATAACTAAAATGCTGCCTTTAGCAGGATTTGAACCTGGATCTACGGAGTACTATGTAGATGTACGCCTTATCCACTTAGGCGTTAACAAAACGATACACGTATATGGTTCGGTTATTAATTAAAGTGTTATTGAAACGTCACTTTGACTTAAACAGACCAAAATTGACGAAACGACATCTATAGTCACACGGCGCTCGCTGACGCGAATCTAACCGTGTAAAATATCTGATCGGACGGCCTTCTTCGCCCCCGCCAAACCCGAATGAATCTTCGGCGGCTTCTAGACAACGTGGCGCGCTTTGCCATGTGGCGACACACCATTGGACGCCGGGAAAGATGGGAGGAGGAACGATGGCTCCCAAGTTGACAAGTGTCAACCAAAAGGCCATGTTATACAATGGTCGTACAAGAAGTACAATCGGCCACTGTACCTTTTTGTACTATACACTCTTTTGATTGGCCTAGGGTAGAGTAGTAGGTAGTTGTGAATAGGAGTTAAGGGACTTAGCGTATTTGAGGCACCTCTCTCTAAGTGACCTTTTCTATTTATAGGCCATCTTTGGCCAGCCATAACTTACTGCTCAAGGGAGCAAATTCAGTGATTCTTTTTGCGTTTAACTCAAGGGAGTCTTGTTCTCACAGGGGTGAGGGTGGTCAGAATATTTTTTTGCATGGGCGGCACTTATTGAGTGAGAAAGTGAAAAGGGCAAATATTATCCTAGAGGCATTACATAGGCTGCTAATTTTGTGGGTTAATGGAGACCACAGAATTTCAGTAAGATGCTAAAGAAGCACCTTCCCGTCCAATTCCACATTGGTATCCACAAAGTTGATCATATTAAACAATTGTATGCTTTCAAAAAGAATTTGTTAGAATTGTTGTTATTCTCGTTTGACTTGGCTAACATTAAAAAGCTCCCAGTTTGGAAGCGTAGGAGTTAGTCAAAATGTTGCATGTTGGAGCTATCGTACTAACAGTCATTTGATAAAGAACATTAAATATTTACGTCATATTTTGGTCTTCTATCCGATTTTAGAAAAAAACACATTTTAGAAAAAAACACACTACAGAATAATAATATTTCACGCGTGAATACCATCCTCAATAAGATTCCCCAACTAGCTCATTACCTATGTGCCTGATAATTCTGGCAAGTAATTTTGTTTTATCTTTGACGACTCTACTATATTTAGTCTTGCATATATCTCTTATAAATCAAAAGCAGGTCGATGTGTATCGGTATTGCTTCCCGAATTGAGATTGGCAAAATATCAAACAACTCATTTTGTTCAATATTTGAAAATGCTTAATCTTTGTACTTTGAGTGTGTTCTACTATTTGTTAAATAATATTTTTACAACCTTTAATATCACATTATTGGGGTACTATGCAAACTCAATGTCATTTATATAAATTCCACTAACTTAATGTTGTTGCTAATGAGATTTTGTTTTGATTTTTTTTTTTTTAAGGGTTTCTTTGGGCATGGGAACCTGAATGAATGTTGATTTTCATACTGAACATCCACTAAATGTTGTTGATAATGAGATATTATTTTGATATTTTTTTTTTTTAGTTTTTTTTTGGGCATTAGAACTTAGATAAATATTGATTTATATAATGTTCTCGATACCCGACTAAAAACTGAATTCATAATCGAGATGAGTTATTGAACCGACTATTGGACAAAACAATGAATTGACTAATACTGAACTGAAAAATAAACTGAGTATTGCAGTGAATTCTAAACTCAATAATGTAGTCGACACTCAACTGAAACAAAAAAAATATCGAATTGAAAACTGAAATGAATATTAACCTTATACCGAACTTTTTACTTATTAGGAAGCTGAACTAAATACTAAACTAAGTATTGAATCAAATACTAAACTAGTTATTGAAGAAAAAGTTGAATTCGTAAATTTCACAAATTATTTAACAGAAAACCGAACCAAATATTAGTGGATACTGCACTGAATGCTATATTAAAT
>JBBHKE010000531.1:0-33823 GCA_037447655.1 Zygnema cylindricum | reverse complement strand
TCCCTAACAGTTTGTGTAATTTAGATAACAATTCATGTTATCGCAAACTGTTAGGTTAATTTAGGTAACAATTCTTGTTATCGCTAATAGTTTGTTTAAATTAGGTCACAATTCTTGTTATCGCTAACTGTTTGTTTAATTTAGGTAACAATTTTTGTTATCCCAGCAGTTTTTGTAATTTAGGTAACAATTATTATTATCGCTAACAATTTGTGTAGTTTAAGTAACAATTCCTGTTATCGCTAACAATATTTGTAAGTGAGGTACCAATTCCTGTTATCGCTAACCATTTGTGTAATTTAGGTCACAATTCTTGTTATCGCTAACTGCTGGTATACTTTAGGTACCAATTCCTATTATCGCTAACAGTTTGTGTACTTTAGGTCACAATTTTTGTTATCGCTAACTGCTTGTGTACTTTAGGTACCAATTCCTGTTATCGCTAACCGTTTGTGTAATTTAGGAAACAATTCTTGTTATAGCTCACTGTTTGTGTAATTTAGGTAACAATTCTTGTTATCGCTAACAGTTTGTGTAAGTAAGGTAACAGTTTCTGTAAGCGCAAACAGATTGTGTAATTTAGATAACATTTTCGTTATCGCTAACAGTTTATATAATTTAGGTTACAATTCTTGCTATCGCTAACTGTTTGTGTACTTTAGGTACCAATTCCTGTTATCGCTAACCGTTTGTGTACTTTAGGTACTAATTCCTGTTATCGCTAACCGTTTGTGTAATTAAGGAAACAGTTGTTGTTATCGCTAACTGTTTGTGTAATTTAGGTAACAATTATTGTTATCGCTAACTGTTTGTTTAATTAAGGTAAAAATTCTTGTTATCGCTAACAGTTTGTGTAATTTAGGTAACTATTTTTGTTATCGCTAACTTTTTGTGTAATTTAGGAAACAATTCTTGTTATCGCTAACAGTTTGTGTACGTTTGGTAAAAATTCTTGTAAGCGCAAAAAGTTTGTGTAATTTAGATAACAATTCCTGTTATCGCTAACTGTTTGGTTAGTTTAGGTAACCATTCTTGTTATCGCTAACCATTTGTGTAATTTAGGAAACAATTCTTGTTATCGCTAACTGTTTGTGTAATTTAGATAATAGTTCCTGTTATCGCAAACTGTTTGGTTAATTTAGGTCACAATTCTTGTTATCGCTAACCGTTTGTGTAATTAAGGTAACAATTCTTGTTATCGCTAACTGTTTGTGTACTTTAGGTACGAATTCCTGTTATCGCTAATTGTTTGGTTAATTTAGATAACAATTCTTGTTATCGCTAACAGTTTGTGTAATTTAGGTAACACTTTTTGTTATCGCTAACTTTTTGTGTACTTTAGGTACCAATTTGTGTTATCGCTAACCGTTTGTGTAATTTAGGAAACAATTCTTGTTATAGCTACCTGTTTGTGTATTTAAGGTAACAATTCTTGTTATCGCTAATAGTTTGTGTAATTTAGGTAACAATTCTTGTTATCGCTAACAGTTTTAGTAATTTAGGTAAAATTATTATTATCGTTAACAGTTTGTGTAATTTAGGTCACAATTTTTGTTATCGCTAACTGTTTGTGTAATTTAGGTAACAATTTTGTTATCGGTAACTATTTGGTTAATTTAGGTCAAAATTATTGTTATCGCGAACAATTTGTGTAATTTAAGTAACAATTCTTGTTATCGCTAACAGTTTGTGTAATTTAGGTCACAATTCTTGTTATCGCTAACTGTTTGTGTACTTTAGGTATCAATTGTTGTTATCGCTAACCGTTGTGTAATTTAGGTAAAAATTCTTCTTATCGCTAAAAGTTTGTGTAATTTAGGTCACAATCCTTGTTATCGCTAACTGTTTGTGTACTTTAGGTAACAATTTTTGTTCTCGCTAACCGTTTGTGTAATTTAGGAAACAATTTTTGTTATCGCTAACTGTTTGTGTAATTTAGGTAACAATTTTTGTTGTAGCTAACAATTTTTGTAATCTAGTTTACAATTCTTGTTATCGCTAACTATTTGTGTAATTTAGGTAACAATTCTTGTTATCGTTAACAGTTTGTGTAATTTAGGTAACAATTCTTGTTATCGCTAACAATTTTTGTAATTTAGGTAACAATTCTTGTTATCGCTAACCGTTTGTGTAATTTAGGAAACAATTCTTGTTATCGCTAATAGTCTATGTAATTTAAGTAACAATTTCTCATATCGCTAAAAGTTTAGGTAACAATTCTTGTTATCGCTAACAGTTTGTGAAATTTAGGTCACAATTTGTATTATCGCTAACTGTTTGTGTAATTTAGAAAACAATTCTTGTTATCGCTAACTATTTTTGTAATTTAGGTAACAATTTTTGTTAACGCTTACAGTGTGTAATTTATGTAACAATTTTTGTTATCGATAACCGTTTGTTTAATTTAGAAAAACAATTCTTGTTATCGCTAAAAGTTTGTGTAAGTTAGGTAACAAAACTTGTTATCGCAAACAGTATGTGTAATTTAGGTAACAATTCTTGTTATGGCTAACTGTTTGTGTACTTTAGGTAACAATTTTTGTTCTCGCTAACCGTTTGTGTAATTTAGGAAACAATTTTTGTTATCGCTAACTGTTTGTGTAATTTAGGTAACAATTTTTGTTGTAGCTAACAATTTTTGTAATCTAGTTTACAATTCTTGTTATCGCTAACTATTTGTGTAATTTAGGTAACAATTCTTGTTATCGTTAACAGTTTGTGTAATTTAGGTAACAATTCTTGTTATCGCTAACAATTTTTGTAATTTAGGTAACAATTCTTGTTATCGCTAACCGTTTGTGTAATTTAGGAAACAATTCTTGTTATCGCTAATAGTCTATGTAATTTAAGTAACAATTTCTCATATCGCTAAAAGTTTAGGTAACAATTCTTGTTATCGCTAACACTTTGTGAAATTTAGGTCACAATTTGTTTTATCGCTAACTGCTTGTGTAATTTAGAAAACAATTCTTGTTATCGCTAACAATTTTTGTAATTTAGGTAACAATTTTTGTTAACGCTTACAGTGTGTAATTTATGTAACAATTTTTGTTATCGATAACTGTTTGTTTAATTTAGAAAAACAATTCTTGTTATCGCTAAAAGTTTGTGTAAGTTAGGTAACAAATCTTGTTATCGCAAACAGTATGTGTAATTTAGGTAACAATTCTTGTTATCGCTAACTGTTTGTGTAATTTAGGTAACAATTCTTGTTATCGCTAATTGTTTTCGTAATTTAGGTCACAATTCTTGTTATCGATAACTATTTCTGTACTTTATGTACCAATTCCTATTATCGCTAACCGTTTGTGTAATTTAGGAAACATTTTTTGTTATCGCTAACATTTTGTGTAATTTAGGTAACAATTCTGTTATTGCTAAGCGTTTCTGTAATTTAGGAAACAATTATTGTTATCGCTCACAAATTTTGTAATTTAGCTAATAATTATTGTTATCGCTAACAATTTGTGTAATTTAGGTAACAATTCTCGTTATCGCTAACAGTTTTTGTAATTTTGGTAACAATTCTTGTTATCGCTCACAGTTTGTGTAATTTAGGAAACAATTCTTGTTATCGCTAACAATTTGTGTAAATTAGGTAACAATTTTTGTTATCGCTAACAGTTTTTGTCATTTAGGTAAGAGTTCTTGTTATCTCTAACTGTTTGGTTAACTTAGGTAACAATTTTTGTTATCACGAACTGTTTCCGTAATTTAGGTACTAATTCTTGTTATCACTAACTGTTTGTGTACTTTAGGTACCAATTCCTGTTATCGCTAACTATTTGTGTAATTTAGGTAACAATTATTGTTATCGCTAACAGTTTGTGTAATTTAGGTAACAATTCTTGTTATCGCTAACAGTTTTTGTAATTTAGGTACCAATTCTTGTTATCGCTAACTGTTTGGTTAATTTAGGTAACATGTCTTGTTATCGCTAACCGTTTGTGTAAGTTAGGTAATAATTCTTGTTATCGCTAATAGTTTGTGTATTTTAGGTAACAATTCTTGTTATCGATAATAGTTTGTGTAATTTAGGTAACAATTCTTGTTATCCCTAACAGTTTTTTTTCCATTTAGGTAATAATGTCTTTAAGCGCAAACATTTTGTGTAATATAGATAACAATTTTTGTTATCGCTAACAGTTTGTGTAATTTAGGTAACAATTCTTGTTATCGCTAACAGTTTGTGTAATTTAGGTAACAATTCTTCTAATCGCTAACAATTTTTGTAATTTAGGTAACAATTCTTGTTATCGCTAACTGTTTGTGTAATTTAGGTAACAATTCTTGTTATCGCTAACACTTTGTCTAATGTAGGTTGTAATTCTTGTTATCACTAACAGTTTTTTTAATTTAGGTAATAATTTCTGTAAGCGCAAACAGTTTGTGTAATTTAGATAACAATTCTTGTTATCGCTAACTGTTTGGTTAATTTAGGTAATAATTCTTGTTATCGCAAACTGTTTGTGTACTTTAGGTATCAATTGTTGTTAACGCTAACCGTTGTGTAATTTAGGTAATATTTCTTTTTATCGCTAACAATTTGTGTAGTTTAAGTAACAATTCTTGTTATCGCTAACAGTTTGTGTAATTTAGGTCACAATTCTTGTTATCGCTAACTGTTTGTGTACTTTAGGAATCAATTGTTGTTATCGCTAACCTTTGTGTAATTTAGGTAACAATTCTTGTTATCGCTAACTGTTTGTGTAATTTAGGTAACAATTTTTGTTATAGCTAACAATTTTTATAATCTAGGTAACAATTATTGTTATCGCTTACTATTTGTGTAATTTAGGTAACAATTCTTGTTATCGTTAACAGTTTGTGTAATTTAGGTAACAACTCTTGTTATCGCTAACAATTTTCGTAATATAGGTAACAATTATTGTTATCGCTAACCGTTTGTGTAATTTAGGAAACAATTCTTGTTATCGCTAACATTTTGTATAATTTAGGTAACAATTCTTGTTATCGCTAACAGTTTTTGTAATTTAGGTAACAATTCTTTCTATCGTTAACCGTTTGTGTAATTTAGGAAACAATTCTTGTTCTCGCTAAATGTTTCTATAAATTGGGTAACAATTATGTTTATCGCTAATAGTCTATGTAATTTAGGTAACAATTCTTGTTGTCGCTAACTGTTTGTGTAATTTAGGAAACAATTCTTGTTATTGTTAACTGTTTGTGTAATTTAGGAAACAATTCTTATTATCGCAAACAGTTTGTGTAATTTATATAACAACAACTATTATCGCTAACTGTTTGGTTAATTTAGGTAACCATTATTGTTAGGGCTCACAGTTTGTGTACTTTAGGTACTAATTCCTGTTATCGCAAATAGTTTGTGTAATTTAGGAAATAATTTTTGTTATAGCTAACTGTTTGTGTAATTTAAGTAACAATTCTTGTTTCGCTAACAGTTTTTGTAATTTAGGTTACAATTCTTGTTATCGCTAACCGTTTGTGTAATTTAGGAAACAATTCTTGTTATCGCTAACTGTTTGTGTAAATTTGGTAACAATTCTTGTTTTTGCTAACAGTTTTTGTAATTTAGCTAACAATTCTTGTTATCGCTACCAATTTTTGTAATTTAGGTAACAATTATTGTTATCTCTAACAGTTTGTGTAGTTGAAGTAACAATTCTTGTTATAACTAACAGTTTGTGTAATTTAGGTAACAATTCTTGTTATCCCTAACTGTTTGGTTAATTTGGGTAACATTTCTTGTTATCGCTATCCGTTTGTGTAAGTTAGGTAACAATTTCTTTTATAGCTAACAGTTTGTGTACTTTAAATACCAATTCTTGTTATCGCTAACCGTTTGTGTAATTTAGGAAACAATTCTTGTTATCGCTAACAATTTGTGAAGTTTAAGTAACATTTCTTGTTATCGCTAAAAGTTTGTGTAATTTAGGTAAAAATTTTCTTATCGCTAACTCTTTGTGTAACTTAGGAAACAATTCTTGTTTTTGCTAACAGTTTGTGTAAGTTAGGTAACAATTCTTGTTAGCGCTAATAGTTTGTGTCATTTAGGTAACAATTATTGTTATCGCTAACAGTTTTTGTAATTTAGGAAACAATTCTTGTTATCGCTAACAGTTTCTGTAATTTAGGTCACAATTCTTGTTATCCCTAACTGTTTGTGTAATTTAGGTAACAATTCTTGTTATCGCTAACAATTTTTGTAATTTTGGAAACAATTCGTTTTATCGCTAACAGTTTGTGTAATTTGGGTAACAAAACTTGTTATCGCCAACCGTTTGTGTAATTTAGGAAACAATTTTTGTTATCGCTAACTGTTTGTGTAAGTTAGGTAACAATTCTTGTTATTGCTAACTATTTGTGTAATTTAGGTAACAATTCTTCTTATCCGTAACAATTTTTGTAATTTAGGTAACAATTCTTATTATCGCTAACGGTTTGTGAAGTTTAGGTCATAATTCTTGTTATCTCTAACAGTTTGTGTACTTTAATTACCAATTCTTGTTATCGCTATCCCTTTGTGTAATTTAGGAAACAATTATTGTTATCGCTAACTCTTTGTGTAATTTAGGCAACAATTCTTGTTATCGCTAACAGTTTGTGTTATTTAGGTAACAACTCTTGTTATCGCTAACAGATTTTGTAATTTAGATAACAATTCTTGTTATCGCTAACAGTTTGTGTATTTTAGGGAACCATTCTTGTTATCGATAATAGTTTGTGTAATTTAGGTAACAATTCTTGTTATCCTTAACGGTTTTTTTTTAATTTAGGTAATAATGTCTTTAAGCGCAAACATTTTGTGTAATATAGATAACAATTTCTGTTATCGCTAACTGTTTGTGTAATTTAGGTAACAGTTCTTGTTATCGCTAACAGTTTGTGTAATTTAGGTAACAATTCTTCTAATCGCTAACAACTTTTGTAATTTAGGTAACAATTCTTGTTATCGCTAACTGTTTGTGTAATTTAGGTAACAATTCTTGTTATCGCTAACACTTTTTTTAATTTAGGTAATAATTTCTGTAAGCGCAAACAGTTTGTGTAATTTAGATAACAATTCTTGTTATCGCTAACTGTTTGGTTAATTTAGGTAATAATTCTTGTTATCGCAAACTGTTTGTGTAATTTAGGTATCAATTGTTGTTATCGCTAACCATTGTGTAATTTAGGTAATATTTCTTTTTATCGCTAACAATTTGTGTAGTTTAAGTAACAATTCTTGTTATCGCTAACAGTTTGTGTAATTTAGGTCACAATTCTTGTTATCGCTAACTGTTTGTGTACTTTAGTTATCAATTGTTGTTATCGCTAACCATTGTGTAATTTAGGTAACAATTTTTCTTATCGCTAAAAGTTTGTGTAATTTAGGTCACAATTCTTGTTATCGCTAATTGTTTGTGTACTTTAGGTAACAATTCTTGTTATCGCTAACCGTTTGTGTAATTTAGGAAACAATTTTTGTTATAGCTAACAATTATTGTAATTTAGGTAACAAAACTTGTTATAGCTAACAATTTTTGTAATCTAGTTTACAATTCTTGTTATCGCTAACTATTTGTGTAATTTAGGTAACAATTCTTGTTATCGTTAACAGTTTGTGTAATTTAGGTAACAATTCTTGTTATCGCTAACAATTTTGTGTAATTTAGGTAACAATTTTTGTTATCGCTAACCCTTTGTGTAATTTAGGAAACAATTCTTGTTATCGCTAACTAGTCTATGTAATTTAAGTAACAATTTCTCATATCGCTAACAGTTTGTGTAGTTTAGGTAACAATTCTTGTTATCACTAACAGTTTGTGTAATTTAGGTCACAATTTGTTTTATCGCTAACTGTTTGTGTAATTTAGAAAACAATTCTTGTTATCGCTAACTATTCTATGTAATTTAGGTAACAATTTTTGTTATCGCTAACAATTTGTGTAATTTAGGAAACAATTGTTGTTATCGCTAACAATTTGTGAAATTTAGGAAACAATTTGTTGTTAACGCTTACAGTTTGTGTAATTTATGTAACAATTTTTGTTATCGATAACCGTTTTTTTAATTTAGAAAAACAATTCTTGTTATCGCTAAAAGTTTGTGTAAGTTATGTAACAAATCTTGTTATCGCAAACAGTATGTGTAATTTAGAAAAACAATTCTTGTTATCGCTAACAGTTTGTGTAATTTAGGTAACAATTCTTGTTATCGCTAATTGTTTTCGTAATTTAGGTAACAATTCTTGTTATCGCTTACTGTTTGTGTAATTTAGGTCACAATTCTTGTTATCGATAACTATTTCTGTACTTTATGTACCAATTCCTATTATCGCTAACCGTTTGTGTAATTTAGGAAACATTTTTTGTTATCGCTAACATTTTGTGTAATTTAGGTAACAATTCTGTTATTGCTAAGCGTTTCTGTAATTTAGGAAACAATTATTGTTATCGCTCACAAATTTTGTAATTTAGCTAATAATTATTGTTATCGCTAACAATTTGTGTAATTTAGGTAATAATTCTCGTTATCGCTAACAGTTTTTGTAATTTTGGTAACAATTCTTGTTATCGCTCACAGTTTGTGTAATTTAGGAAATAATTCTTGTTATCGCTAACAATTTGTGTAAATTAGGTAACAATTTTTGTTATCGCTAACAGTTTTTGTCATTTAGGTAAGAGTTCTTGTTATCTCTAACTGTTTCGTTAACTTAGGTAACAATTTTTGTTATCACTAACTGTTTCCGTAATTTAGGTACTAATTCTTGTTATCACTAACTGTTTGTGTACTTTAGGTACCAATTCCTGTTATCGCTAACTATTTGTGTAATTTAGGTAACAATTATTGTTATCGCTAACAGTTTGTGTAATTTAGGTAACAATTCTTGTTATCGCTAACAGTTTTTGTAATTTAGGTACCAATTCTTGTTATCGCTAACTGTTTGGTTAATTTAGGTAACATGTCTTGTTATCGCTAACCGTTTGTGTAAGTTAGGTAATAATTCTTGTTATCGTTAATAGTTTGTGTAATTTAGGTAATAATTCTTGTTAACGCTAACGGTTTTTTTAATTTAGGTAATAATTTCGTTAAGCGCAAACATTTTATGTAATTTAGATAACAATTTCTGTTATCGCTAACAGTTTGTGTAATTTAGGTAACAATTCTTGTAATCGCTAACAATTTTTGTAATTTAGGTAACAATTCTTCTTATTGTTAACTATTTGTGTAATTTAGGTAACAATTCTTGTTATCGCTAACAGTTTTTTTAATTTAGGTAATAATTTATGTAAGCGCAAACAGTTTGTGTAATTTAGATAACAATTCCTGTTTCGCTAACTGTTCGGTTAATTTAGGTAACAATTCTTGTTATCGCTAACTGTCTGTGTAATTTAGGTCACAATTCGTGTTATCGCTAACTTTTTGTGTACTTTAGGTATCAATTCTTGTTATCGCTAACCGTTGTTTAATTTAGGTAACAATTCTTCTTATCGCTAAGATTTTGTGTAATTTAGGAAAAATTTTTGTTATCGCTAACGGTTTGTGTAATTTAGGTAACAATTCTTGTTATCGCTAACTGTTTGTGTAATTTAGGTAACAATTTTTGTTATCGCTAACGGTTTTTGTAATTTAGGTAACAATTCTTGTTATCACTAACTGGTTGTGCAATTCTTGTTATTGCTAACAGTTTTTGTAACTTAGGTAACAATTCTTGTTATCGCCAACTGTTTTTGTAATTTAGGTAACAATTATTGTTATCGCTAACAGTTTGTGTAATTTAGGTAACAATTCTTGTTATCGCTAACAGTATATGTAAGTTAGGTAACAATTCCAGTAAGCGCAAACAGTTGGTGTAATTTAGATAACAATTCCTGTTATCGCTTATTGTTTGGTTAATTTAGGTAACAATTCTTGTTATCGCTAATAGTATATGGAAATTAGATAACAATTCCTGTTAGCGCTAACAGTTTGTGTAAGTTAGGTAATAATTCCTATTATCGCTAACAATTTGTGTAAGTTAGGTAACCATTATTGTTAGCGCTCACAATTTGTGTACTTTAGGTACTACTTCCTATTATCGCTAACCGTTTGTGTAATTTAGGAAACAATTTTTGTTATTGCTAACAAGTTTTGTAATTACGGTAACTATTCTTGTTATCGCTAACAGTTTGTGTAATGATGAGGTCTGTTATTATCCCTAAGGTTTTGTACAGGTCCTGATTCTTGTTATCGCTAACAGTTTTTGAAATTTAGGAAACAATTATTGTTATCACTAACAATTTGTGTAAGGTAGGTAACCATTATTGTTAACGCTCACAGTTTGTGTACTTTAGGTAACCATTCTTGTTATCGCTAACAGTTTGTGTTATTTAAGTAACAATTCTTGTTTCGCTAACAGTTTTTGTAATTTAGGTTACAATTCTTGTTATTGCTAACCGTTTGTGTAATTAAGGAAACAATTCTTGTTATCGTTAAGAGTTTGTGTAATTTAGGTATCAATTTTTGTTATCGCTAACAGTTTTTGTAACTTAGGTAACAATTCTTGTTATCGCCAACTGTTTGTGTAATTAAGAAAACAATTCTTGTTATCGCTAACAGTATATGTAAGTTAGATAACAATTCCTATTAGCGCTAATAGTTTGTGTAAGTAAGGTATTAATTCCTGTTATCGCTAACAATTTGTGTAAGTTAGGTAACCATTATTGTAAGCGCTCAGAGTTTGTGTACTTTAGGTACTTATTCCTGTTATCGCTAACCGTTTGTGTAATTTAGGAAACAATTTTTGTTATCGCTAACAATTTTTGTATTTAAGGTAACTATTTTTGTTATCGCAAACAGTTTGTGTAAGTTAGGTAACCATTATTGTTGGCGCTCACAGTTTGTGTACTTTAGGTTCCAATTCTTGTTATCAATAACAATTTGTGTAATTTAGAAAATAATTTTTGTTATAGCTAACTGTTTATGTAATTTAGGTAACCATTCTTGTTATCGCTAACATTTATGTAATTTAAGTAACAATTCTTGTTTCGCTAACAGTTTTTGTAATTTAGGTTACTATTCTAGTTATTGCTAACAGTTTGTGTTATTTAGGAAACAATTCTTGTTATCGATAACAGTTTGTGTAATTTAGGTAACCATTATTGTTATTGTTATGAGTTTGTGTAATTTAGGTATCAATTCTTGTTATTGCTAACAGTTTTTGTAATTTAGGTACCAATTCTTTTTATTGCTAACGATTTTTGTAATTTAGGAAACAATTCTCGTTATCGCTAACAGTTTGTGTAATTTAGGACACAATGATTGTTATCGCTAACTGTTTGTGTAAATTAGGTAACAATTCTTGTTATCGCTAACTATTTGTGTAATTTAGGTAACAATTTTTGTTATCGCTAACTATTTCTGTAATATAAGTAACAATTCTTGTTATCGCTAACTATTTGTGTAATCCAAGTAACAATTCTTGTAATCGCTAACTATTTGTGTAATTTAGGTAGCAATTCATGTTATCGCTAACTGTTTGTGTAATTTAGGTAATAATTATTGTTATCGCTAACTGTTTGTGTAAGTTAGGTTACAATTTTTGTTATTGCTAATAGTTTGTGTAATTTAGGTAACAATACTTGTTATCGCTAACTGTTTTTGTAATTTGGGTGACAATTCTTGTTATCGATAGTTGTTTGTGTAATTTAGGTTACAATTCTTGTTATCGCTAACAGTTTGTGTAATTTAGGTAACAATTCTTGCTATCGCTAAGTGTTTGTGTAATTTAGGTAACAACTATTGTTATCGCTAACTATTTGTGTAATTTAGATAACAATTCTTGTTTTCGCTTACTATTTTTGTAATTTAGGTAACAATTCTTGTTATCGCTAACTGGTTGTGTAATTTAGGTAACTATTCTTGTTAATGCTAACAATTTTTGTAATTTACGTTACAATTTTTGTTATGGCTAACTGTTTGTGTAATTTAGGTAACAATTCTTGTTATCGCTTAATATTTTTTGTAATTTAGATAACAATTGTTGTTATCGCTAACTATTTGTGTAATCGAAGTATCAATTATTGTTATCGCTAACTGTAATTTAGGTACCAATTCTTGTTATTGCTAACCGTTTGTGTAATTTAGGAAACAATTCTTGTTATCGCTAACTGTTTGTGTAATTTAGGTAACAATTCTTGTTATCGCTAACTGTTTCTGTAATATAGGTAAAAAAAATTGTTATCGCTAACAATTTTTGTAATTTAGGATACAATCTTTGTTATTGCTAACAATATATCTAAGTTAGGTAACAATTCCAGTAAGCGCAAACAGTTGCTGTAATTTAGATAACAATTCCTGTTATCGCTTATTGTTAGGTTAATTTAGGTAACAATTCTTGTTATCGCTAACAGTATATGTAAGTTAGATTACAATTCCTGTTTGCGCTAGCAGTTTGTGTAAGTTAGGTAATAATTCGTATTATTGCTAACAATTTGTGTAAGTTAGGTAACCATTATTGTTAGCGCTCATAATTTGTGTACTTTAGGTACTAATTTCTGTTATCGCTAACAGTTTGTGTAATTTAGGTAATAATTCTTGTTATCGCTAACAGTTTTTGAAATTTAGGTAACAATAATTGTTATCGCTAACAGTTTGTGTAATTTAGGTCACAATTCTTATTATCGCTAACAGTTTGTGTAATTTAGGTGACAATTCTTGTTATTGCTAACAGTATATGTAAATTAGGTAACAATTCCAGTAAGCGCAAACAGTTGGTGTAATTTAGATAATAATTCTTGATATCGTTACTCTTTGGTTAATTTAGGTAGCAATTTTTGTTATCCCCTAACAGTATATGTAAGTTAGATAAGAAAACTTGTTAGCCCTCACATTTTGTGTAAGTTAGGTAACAATTCTTTTTATCGCTAAAAGTTTGTGTAATTTAATTCACAATTCTTGTTATCGCTTACTGTTTGTGTACTTTAGGTAACAATTATTGTCATCGCTAACCGTTTGTGTAATTTAAGAAACAAATCTTGTTATCGCTAACTGTTAGTGTAATTTAGGTAACAATTTTTGTTATAGCTAACAATTTTTGTAATCTAGGTAACAATTCTTGTTATCGCTAACTATTTGTATAATTTAGGTAACAATTCTTGTTATCGCTAACATTTTTTGTAATTTAGGTAACAATTTTTGTTATCGCTAAAAGTTTGTGAAATTAAGGTCACAATTTGATTTATCGCTAACTGTTTGTGTAATTTAGGAAACAATTCTTGTTATCGCTAACTATTTTTGTAATTTAGGTAACAATTTTTGTTATCGCTAACAATTTGTGTAATTTAGAAAACAATTGTTGTTATCGCTAACAATTTGTGTAATTTAGGAAACAATTTTTGTTATCGCTAACAGTTTGTGTAATTTAGGTAACAATTCTTGTTATCGCTAATTGTTTTTGAAATTTAGGTAACAATTTTTGTTATCACAAAATGTTTGTGTAATTTAGGTCACAATTCTGTTTATCGGTAACTGTTTCTGTACTTTAGGTACTAATTCCTATTATCGCTAACCGTTTCTGTAATTTAGAAAACAATTTTTGTTATCGCTAACAATTTGTGTAATTTAGGAAACAATTGTTGTTATCGCTTACAGTGTGTAATTTATGTAACAATTCTTATCATCGCTAACCATTTGTTTAATTTAGGTAACAATTCTTGTTATTGCTAACAATTTTTGTAATTTAGGTAAAAATTCTTGTTATCGCTAACTGTTTGGTTAATTTAGGTAACATTTCTTGTTATCGCTAACCGTTTGTGTAAGTTAGGTAATAATTATTGTTATAGCTAACTGTTTGTGTAATTTAGGTAACAAATCTTTTTATCGCAAACAGTATGTGTAATTTAGGAAACAATTATTGTTATCGCTAACAAATTTTGTAATTTAGGTAATAATTATTGTTATCGCTAACAATTTGTGTAATTTATGTAACAATTGTCGTTATCGCTAACAGTTTTTGTAATTTTGGTAAGAATTCTTGTTATCGCTTACCGTTTGTGTAATTTAGGAAATAATTCTTGTTATCGCTAACACTTTAGGTAATTTAGGTAACAATTTTTGTTATCACTAACTGTTTCTATAATTTAGGTACTAATTCCTGTTATCAGTAACTGTTTGTGTACTTTAGGTACCAATTCCTGTTATCGCTAACTATTTGTGTAATTTAGGTAACAATTCTTGTTATCGCTAACAGTTTGTGTAATTTAGGTAACAATTCTTGTTATCGTTAACAGTTTTTGTAATTTAGGTAACAATTCTTGTTATCGCTAACTGTTTGGTTAATTTAGGTAACATTTCTTGTTATCGCTAACCGTTTGTGTAATTTAGGTAATAATTCTTGTATCGCTAACACTATATGTAAGTTAGGTAACAATTCCAGTAAGCGCAAACAGTTGGTGTAATTTAGATAACATTTCCTGTTATCCCTTACTCTTTGGTTAATTTAGGTAACAATTCTTGTTATCGCTAACAGTATATGTAAGTTAGATAACAAAATCTGTTAGCGTTGAGATTTTGTGTAAGTTAGGTAACAATTCTTGTTATAGCTAAAAGTTTGTGTGAGTTAGGTAACCATTATTGTTAGCGCTGACAGTTTGTGTACTTTAGGTACCAATTCTTGTTATGGCAAACTATCTGTGTAATTTAGGTCACAATTCTTGTTATCACTAACATTTTGTGTACTTTAGGTATCAATTCTTGTTATCGCTAACCGTTGTGTAATTTAGGTAACAATTCTTCTTATCGCTAAGATTTTGTGTAATTTAGGAAACTTTCTTGTTATCGCTAACTGTTTGTGTAATTTAGGTAACAATATTTGTTATAGCTAACAATTTTTGTAATTTTGGTAAAAATTCTTGTAAACGCTAACGGTTTGTTTAATTTAGGTACTAATTCCTGTTATCGCTAACTATTTGTGTAATTTAGGAAACCAGTCTTGTTATCGCTAACAGTTTGTGTAATTTAGGTAAAAATTCTTGTTATCGCTAACAGTTTTTGTAATTTAGGTAACAATTCTCGTTATCGCTAACCGTTTGTTTAATTTTGGAAACAATTCTTGTTATCGCTAATAGTCTATGTAATTTAGGTAACAATTCTTGTTATTGCTAACATTTTTTATAAATTAGGTAACTATTTTTGTTTTTGCTAACAGTTATTGTAACTTAGGTAACAATTTTTGTTATCGCTAACAGTTTGTGTAATTTAGGTCACAATTCTTGTTATCGCCAACTGTTTGTGTAATTTAGGTCACAATTATTGTTATCGCTAACAGTTTGTGTAATTTAGGTAACAATTCTTGTTATCGCTAACAGTATATGTAAGTTAGATAACAATTCCTATTAGCGCTAACAACTTGTGTAAGTAAGGTAATAATTGCTGTTATCGCTAACAATTTGTGTAAGTTAGGTAACCATTATTGTTAGCGCGCACAGTTTGTGTACTTTAGGTACCAATTCTTGTTATCGATAACAGTTTGTGTAATTTAGAAAATAATTTTTGTTATAGCTAACTGTTTATGTAATTTAAGTAACAATTCTTGTTTCGCTTACAGTTTTTGTAATTTAGGTTACTTTTCTTGTTATCGCTAACAGTTTGTGTTATTTAGGAAACAATTCTTTTTATCGCTAAGTGTTTGTGTATATTAGGTAAAAATTATTGTTATCGTTAAGAGTTTGTGTAATTTAGGTATCAATTCTTGTTATTGCTAACAGTTTTTGTAATTTAGGTAACAATTCTTGTTATCGTTACCAATTTTTGTAATTTAGGAAACAATTATTGTTATCGCTAACAATTTGTGTAGTTGAAGTAACAATTCTTGTTATCGTTAACACTTTGTAAAATGTAGGTAATAATTCTTGTTATCGCTAACAATTTTTTTAATTTGAGTAATAATTTTTGTAAGCGCAAACAATTTGTGTAATTTAGATAACAATTCCTGTTATCGCTAACTGTTTGGTTAATTTAGGTAACAATTCTTGTTATCGCAAACTGTCTGTGTAATTTAGGTGATAATTTTTTTATCGCTAACAATTTGTGTAGTTTAAGTAACAATTCATGTTATCGCTAACAGTTTGTGTAATTTATATCACAATTCTTGTTATCGCTAACTGTTTGTGTACTTTAGGTATCAATTCTTGTTATTGCTAACCGTTGTATAATTTAGGTAGCAATTCTTCTTATCGCTAAGATTTTGTGTAATTTAGGTCATAGTTCTTGTTATCACTAAGTGTTTGTGTACTTTAGGTAACAATTCTTGTTATCGCTAAAAGTTTGTGTAATTCAGGTAACAATTCTAGTTATCGCTAACCGTTTGTGTAATTTAGGAAACAATTCTTGTTATCGCTAACTGTTTGTGTAATTTAGGTAACAATTTTTGTTATAGCTAACAATTTGTGTAATTTAGGTAACAATTCTTGTTATCGCTAACAGTTTGTGTAATTTAGGTAACAATTCTTGTTATCGCTAACAGTTTGTGTAATTTAGGTAACAATTCTTGTTATCGCTAACAATTTGTGTAATTTAGGTAAAAATTCTTGTTATCGCTAACTGTTTGTGTAATTTAGGTAACAATTCTTGTTATCGCTAACAATTTGTGTAGTTTAAGTAAAAATTCTTGTTATCGCTAATAGTTTGTGTGATTTATGTAACTATTCTTGTTATTGTTAACAATTTTTATAATGCAGGTAACAATTCATGTTATCGCTAATAGTTTTTTTAATTTAGGTAACAATTCTTGTTATCCCTAACAGTTTGTGTAATTTAGGTAACAATTTTTGTTATCGCTAACAGTCTTTGTAATTTAGGTAACAATTATTGTTATCGCTAACAGTTTGTGTAATTTAGTTCATAATTCTTGTTATCGCTAACAGTTTGTGTAAGTTAGGTAACAATTCTTGCAACGCATTGAGTTTGTGTAATTTAGGTAAAATTTCTTTTTTTAGCTAACAGTTTTTGTAATTTAGGTAACAATTCTTGTTATCGCTAACAGTATATGTAAATTAGGTAACAATTCCAGTAAGCGCAAACAGTTGGTGTAATTTAGATAACAATTATTGATATCGTTACTCTTTGGTTAATTTAGGTAGCAATTCTTGTTATTGCTAACAGTATATGTAAGTTAGATAACAAAACTTGTTAGCCTTGACATTTTGTGTAAGTTAGGTGACAATTCCTGTTATCGCTAAAAGTTTGTGTGAGTTAGGTAACCATTATTGTTAGCGCTCACAGTTTGTGTACTTTAGGTACCAATTCTTGTTATCCCTAACCGTTTGTGTAATTTAGGTTACAATTATTGTTATCGCTAACAGTTTGTGTAATTTAAGTAACAATTCTTGTTTCGCTAACAGTTTTTGTAATGTAGGTAACAATTCTTGTTATCGCTAACAGTTTGTGTAAGTTAGGTAACAATTCTTGTTATCGCTAAAAGTTTGTGTACTTTAGGAAACAATTCTTGTTATCGCTAACAATTTTTGTAATTTAGCTAACAATTCTAGTTATCACAAACAGTTTCTGTAATTTAGGTAACAATTCTCGTTATTGCTAACAGTTTTTGTGATTTAGGTAACAATTTTTGTTATCGCTTACCGTTTGTGTAATTTAGGAAACAATTCTTGTTATCGCTAACTGTTTGTGTAAATTATGTAACAATTCTTATTACGCTAACATTTTTTGTAATTTAGGTTACATTTATTGTTATCGCTAACCGTTTGTTTAATTTAGGAAACATTTTTTATTATCGCTTAATGTTTGTGTAAATTAGGTAACAATTTTTTTTATCGCTAATAGTTTGTGTAATATAGGTGATAATTCTTGTTATTGCTAACAGTTTTTGTAATTAGCTAACAATTATTGTTATCGCTAACAATTTGTGTAGTTGAAGTAACAATTCTTGTTATCGGTAACAGTTTGTGTAATTTAGGTAACAATTCTTGTTATCGCTTACTGTTTGGTTAATTTAGGTAACATTTCTTGTTATCGCTATCCGTTTGTGTAAGTCAGGTAACAATTCCTTTTATAGCTAACAGTTTGTGTACTTTAAGTACCAATTTTTGTTAACCTAACGGTTTGTGTAATTTAGGTAACAATTGTTTTTATCGCTAATAGTTTCTGTAATTAAGGTAATAATTCTTCTTATCGCTAACTCTTTCTGTAATTTAGGAAACAATTATTGTTATTGCTAACTGTTTGTGTAATTAAGGTAACAATTCTTGTAATCGCTAACAGTTTGTGTAATTTAAGTAACAATTTTTGTTTTGCTAACAGCTTTTGTAATTTAGATAACAAATTTGTTATTACTAACAGTTTGTGTAAGTTAGGTAACAATTCTTGTTATCGCTAACAGTTTGTGTAATTTAGGTAACAATTATTGTTATCGCTAACAGTTTTTGAAATTTAGGTAACAATTCTTATTATCGCTAACAGTTTGTGTAATTTAGGTCACAATTCTTGTTATCGCTAACTCTTTGTGTAATTTAGGTAACAATTCTTGTAATCGTTAACACTTTTTGTAATTTAGGAAATAATTCTCGTTATCGCTAACAGTTTGTGTAATTTAGGTAACAAAATTTGTTATCGCTAACCGTTTGTGTAATTTAGGTACCAATTCTTGTTATTGCTAACCGTTTGTGTAATTTAGGAAACAATTCTTGTTATCGCTAACTGTTTGTGTAATTTAGGTAACAATTCTTGTTATCGCTAACTGTTTCTGTAATATAGGTAAAAAAATTTGTTATCGCTAACAATTTTTGTAATTTAGGATACAATTCTTGTTATTGCTAACAATATATCTAAGTTAGGTAACAATTCCAGTAAGCGCAAACAGTTGGTGTAATTTAGATAACAATTCCTGTTATCGCTTATTGTTAGGTTAATTTAGGTAACAATTCTTGTTATCGCTAACAGTATATGTAAGTTAGATTACAATTCCTGTTTGCGCTAGCAGTTTGTGTAAGTTAGGTAATAATTCGTATTATTGCTAACAATTTGTGTAAGTTAGGTAACCATTATTGTTAGCGCTCATAATTTGTGTACTTTAGGTACTAATTTCTGTTATCGCTAACAGTTTGTGTAATTTAGGTAATAATTCTTGTTATCGCTAACAGTTTTTGAAATTTAGGTAACAATAATTGTTATCGCTAACAGTTTGTGTAATTTAGGTCACAATTCTTATTATCGCTAACAGTTTGTGTAATTTAGGTGACAATTCTTGTTATTGCTAACAGTATATGTAAATTAGGTAACAATTCCAGTAAGCGCAAACAGTTGGTGTAATTTAGATAATAATTCTTGATATCGTTACTCTTTGGTTAATTTAGGTAGCAATTCTTGTTATCCCTAACAGTATATGTAAGTTAGATAAGAAAACTTGTTAGCCCTCACATTTTGTGTAAGTTAGGTAACAATTCCTGTTATCGCTAAATGTTTGTGTGAGTTAGGTAACCATTATTGTTAGCGCTCACAGTTTGTGTACTTTAGGTACCAATTCCTGTTATCCCTAACCGTTTGTGTAATTTAGGTAACAATTTTTGTTATCGATAACAGTTTGTGTAATTTAAGTAACAATTCTTGTTTCGCTAACAGTTTTTGTAATGTAGGTAACAATTAATGTTATCGCTTACAGTTTGTGTAAGTTAGATAACAATTCTTGTTATCGCTAACAGTTTGTGTAATTTAGGTAACAATTCTTGTTATCGCTAACAGTTTGTGTCATTTAGGTCAAAATTTTTGTTATCGCTAACTCTTTGTGTACTTTAGGAAACAAGTCTTGTTATCGCTAAGAGTTTTTGTAATTTAGCTAACAATTCTTGTTAACGCTAACAGTTTGTGTAATTTAAGTAACAATTCTCGTTATCGCTAACAGTTTTTGTGATTTAGGTAACAATTTTTGTTATCGCTTACTGTTTGTGTAATTTAGGAAACAATTCTTGTTATCGCTAATTGTTTGTGTAAATTATATAACAATTCTTGTTTCGCTGACAGTTTTTGTAATTTAGGTTACAATTATTGTTATCGCTAACCGTTTGAGTAATTTAGGAAACAATTCTTATTATCGCTAACAGTTTGTGTAATTTAGATAATAATTCTTGTTATCGCTAACAATTTGTGTAGTTGAAGTAACAATTCTTGTTATCCCTAACAGTTTGTGTAATTTAGGTAACATTTCGTGTTATCGCTAACCGTTTGTGTAATTTAGGAAACAATTTCTGTTATTGCTAACAATTTTTGTAATTAAGGTAACTATTCTTGTTATCGCTAACAGTTTGTGTAAGATAGGTCACAATTCTTATTATCGCTACTAGTTTGTGTAATTTAGGTAACAATTCTAGTTATCGCTAAGAGTTTTTGAAATTTAGGTAACAATTATTGTTATCGCTAACAGTTTGTGTAATTTAGGTCACAATTCTTGTTATCGCTAAATGTTTGTGTATTTTAGGTCCCAATTCTTGTGATCGCTAACCGTTTGTGTTATTTAGTAAACAATTCTTGTTATCGCTAACTGTTTGTGAAATTTAGGTAAAAATTCTTGTTATCGCTAACAGTTTCTGTGATTTAGGTAACAATTCCTGCAAGCGCAAACAGTTTGTGTAATTTAGGTAACAATTATTGTTATCGCTAACAGTTTGTGTAATTTAGGTAACAATTTTTGTTATCGCTAACAATTTTTGTAATTCAGGTCACAATTCTTGTTATCGCTTACAGTTTGTGCATTTTAGTTCATAATTCTTGTTATCGCTAACATATATGTAACTTAGGTAACAATTCCAAAAAGTGCAAACAATTGGTGTAATTTAGATAACAATTCCTGTTATCGCTTATTCTTTGGTTAATTTAAATAACAATTCTTGATATCGCTAACATTATATGTAAGTTAGATAACAATTCCTGTTTGCGCTAACAGTTTGTGTACGTTAAGTAACCATTATTTTTAGCGCTGACAGTTTGTGTACTTTAGGTTCCAATTCCTGTTATCGTTAACCCTTTCTGTAATTTAGGAAACAATTTTTGTTATCGCTAACAATTTTTGTAATTAAGGTAACTATTCTTGTTATCCCTAACAGTTTGTGTAAGATAGGTCACAATTCTTATTATCGCTACTAGTTTGTGTAATTCACGTAACAATTCTTGTTATCGCTAACAGTTTTTGAAATTTAGGTGACAATTATTGTTATTGCTAACAGTTTGTGTAATTTAGGTCACAATTCTTGTTATCGCTAACTATTTGTGTATTTTAGGTACCAATTCTTGTTATCGCTAACCGTTTGTGTTATTTAGGAATCAATTCTTGTTATCGCTAGCTGTTTGTGATATTTAGGTAACAGTTGTTGTTATCGCTTATTTGTGTGATTTAGGTAACTATTATTGTTATTGCTAACAATTTTTATAATTCATGTTACTATTCTTGTTATCACTAACAGTTTTTTTAATTTAGGTAACAATTCTTGTTATCCCTAACAGT
Organism: Zygnema cylindricum; assembly: GCA_037447655.1. Classification (NCBI taxonomy): domain Eukaryota; kingdom Viridiplantae; phylum Streptophyta; class Zygnematophyceae; order Zygnematales; family Zygnemataceae; genus Zygnema; species Zygnema cylindricum. The sequence goes on along the minus strand of JBBHKE010000531.1, from coordinate 12,369 downwards.
TTGTGTAAGTTAGGTAACAATTCTTGCAAGCGCGAACAACTTTTGTAATTTAGGTAAGAATTCTTGTTATCGCTAACAGTTTGTGTAATTTAGTTCATAATTCTTCTTATCGTTAACAGTTTGTGTAATTTAGGTAACAATTCTTGTTATCGCTAACAGTATATGTAAGTTAGGTAACAATTCCAGTAAGCGCAAACAGTTGGTGTAATTTAGATAACAATTCCTGTTATCGCTTACTCTTTGGTTAGTTTAGGTAACAATTCTTGTTATCGCTAACAGTAAATGTAAGTTAGATAGCAAAACTTGTTAGCGCTGACATTTTGTGTAAGTTAGGTAACAATTCCTGTTATTGCTAAAATTTTGTGTGAGTTAGGTTACCATTATTGTTAGCGCTCACAGTTTGTGTACTTTAGGTACCTATTCTTGTTATCGCTAGCCGTTTGTGTTATTTAGCTAACAATTTTTGTTATCGCTAACTGCTTGTGTAATTTAGTAATCAATTCCTGTTATCGCTAAAAATTTAAGTAATTTAGGTAACAATTCTTGTTGTCGCTAATTGTTTGTGTAATTTAGGTAACAATTCTTGTTATCACTAAGAGTGTGTATAATTTAGGTCACAATTCTTGTTATCGCTAACTGTTTGTGTAATTTAGGTAACAATTCATGTTATCGCTAACAGTTTGTGTAATTTAGGTGAATATTCTTGTTATCGCTAACAATTTTGTAAGTTAGGTAATAATTATTGTTATTGTTAACTGTTTGGTTAATATAGGTACAATATTTATAATCGTCAATAGTTTTGTAATTTTGGTAACAATTCTTGTTATCGCTAATAGTTTGTGTAATATAGTTATCAATTATTGTTATTGCTAACAGTTTTTGTAATTTAGGTATCAATTCTTGTTATCGCTAAAATATTGTGTAGTTTAAGTAACAATTCTTCTTATCGCTAATAGTTTGTGTAATTTAAACAACAACTCTTGTTTTTGCTAACTGTTTCGTTAATTTAGGTAAAAATTCTTGTTATCGCTAATAGTTTGTGTGATTTATGTAACTATTCTTGTTATTGTTAACAATTTTTATAATGCAGGTAACAATTCATGTTATCGCTAACAGTTTTTTTAATTTAGGTAACAATTCTTGTTATCCCTGTTGAAGGTCATAGGCATTAAGACTTGGCTGTGATCCACTCTCACTAGGAGTCACACTTGCACCAGCAGGAGCAGGTGGAGCACTAGGGCTAATAGGAGCACTAGCAATAGGAGCTGAGCCATTATCAGACATTTTAGCGGAAGCAAACCCAAAGAAATATGCCTAGAAGACTAGATCTATAGTGTAAGATATGTAACTTCAAACGAAAGAGGTATTTCAACCAAACAAACATGTACTACAAGCAAATTAGAGACAATAGAGCATAAAACACCTTAAACTGCACTCAGTGCTCTCATTTCCTTAATTTTTGTGTAAAATGTACATTCTGTGTTGAATTGATCAATCCTAATTAAACTAAATACTCAAAATATCTATGAAACATCTTAAAAGATCTAGAAAACATCTAAAATATCTAGAAAACATCCAAAACGTATGTACATGGTCCACCAGACACCCTACTGACAAAATCTAAGTGTTTGGACCAGAATTGTCCACTAACAATATCTATACCCTAAAAATCCGGGTGATTCTTATCACGTCTACATTCATTGGCGGCCCTACACACTAATTAACTTAAAGATATCAATTCGGGTAGATACTACAAAAATCATCTACACTAAATTTGGTCAATATTGAACAGTTGGTATTCTAAAAATATTCTAAGTCCTAGACTCAAATTTCTAAGACTTACTAAAGCTTACTTTTCAATACTCCCCTTAAGCTTTAGAAGACTTACTCACTTAGACCACATGCTTTTCTGCAGTACTCCAATTTAGGAGCGGGAAGTGCTTTTGTCAACATATCCGCAACCATTTTCTCATCAGGCAAATAACAAAGTTTTACCACTTTTGCAAATACTTTCTCACGTACCAAATGTAGCCGAATGTCCATATGCTTACTCTTAAAATGGTGACTTGGGTTTGTAGCCACAGAAATGGCTGCCTGATTGTCGCACCACATTACTTGTGTTCCGTGTTGTGTAAACCCCAATTCTTGAAGGAATGCCTTAATCCAAAGCAATTCCTTTAAGGCTGCGCTTGCAGCCATGTATTCGGCTTCCATAGTCGATTGTGCCGTGACTTTTTGAAGTTTACTACTCCAACTACAAGTTCCACTTCCAATCTGAATGACATACCCAGTTGTAGACTTCCTACTAGGCACATCACCATAGCTAGCATCACTCCACGTATTAATACTAACCTTGTCCCCTCCCAAAGTAAGCCAAAGATTCCTAGTCCCAACAAGATATCTTAAGACCCTTTTTGCTGCCTCCCAATCTCTCTTTCGTGGATTTTGTAGACTTCTACTCAACACACCAACAGCTGCAGCTATATCAGGCCTAGTGCAATTCATGAAGTAAATCAAACTTCCTACTACTTGCCTGTAGGGTACTTGGGACATAAATTTTTGCTCCTCTACACTGAGTTCCTCATCTATTAGGACTCCGAACTCATGTTCCATTCCTTCAAGTTTTTGCTTATACTCCATAGGAGTTGCACAACCTTTGGCATCAGCCAAGCCAAATTTTTCCAACATGTTTCCTATCGCTTCTTTTTGAGTTAGTCTAATTATTTTCTTTTCTCTATCTCTTTCAACTTGTATTCCAAGGATATATTTTGCCTCACCCAAATCTTTCATTTCAAATTTTGAATTAAGAGCCTGTTTTACCCTAGCAATTCCCTCTTTGTTCCTACTAATTAGCAGCAAATCATCAACATACACGGCAATGAATATCACCTCATCAGGATTATCACCACACATCACATATACTGAATGATCTGAGCTAATTCTAGTAAACCCTAATCCTGTCAAGAACTCATCTAATTTTCGGTTCCACTGCCTAGGGGCCTGTTTTAGGCCATACAATGATTTTAAAAGTCTGCACACAAGATTTTCTTTTCCTACTTCCTCATAACCCTCAGGCTGCTTCATATAAATGACCTCATCTAAATCACCATGCAAAAAGGCAGTTTTGACATCCATTTGGTGGATGTCAAAATCCTCTATAGCAGCTAATGTAAGTAAGATGCGGACAGATGGAAACCTTACAACTGGTGAAAATGTTTCTTCATAATCTATCCCCTCCTTTTGATTATATCCCTTAGCAACCAAGCGAGCCTTATACCTGTCTATGGTATTATCTGGGTTCAATTTTAACTTAAACACCCATTTACTTCCAATAGCCTTTCTTCCTGGAGGAAGTTCCACCAGATCCCAAGTTTGGGCCTCCATGATGGACTTCATTTCCTCATTGACGGCTTCCACCCAATGTTCCCTTTCATTACTCGAAAAAGCTTCTTTCAATGTTAAAGGCTCTTCTATGTGTGCAGAATGAGCAAAGGCTGCATTTTCTCCCCTGAGTCGTGCACTTCGCCTCACTCCACCTGGAAATTCTGTCGCTGGTATAGATGGTTGGGTCCTCCTCCTTGATACATGTGATTCTTCTTGTGATTCAGTTTCAGCTTGAGGTAGAGGAGATTCTACAACTCTTTCGGGCATAACACTTCCTGTTTCTGGTGGAGAAGATGATTCCAAGTCATTTTGACTTAAACTAGATGCATTTTCTACATTTTTCTTGAAAAATAAAGGATTTTCCTCTAAAAAGATATAATCAACACTTTTATCTTTCTTTTCATTGCTACATTGACTAAATACATCTACTCCTCTTCCCTCATCCTTCACTATGATGTTTCTGGCTACCACAACTCTATTTCTCTTAATGTCATATACTTTATAACCCTTGGCATGATCATCATACCCTAAAAATATACCTGGTATGCCTTTTGGCTCTAATTTCCATTTTTGTGGATCATTATCTAGCAAAAATACCTTACTTCCAAACACTTTGAAGTGACTTACATCTGGTTTGTGTCCTGTCCACATTTCATAAGGAGTTTTATCTTTTATTGCCCTTGTTTCTAGCCTATTTCTCACATAAGCTGCACAATGCATAGCCTCTGCCCAAAATTTGTAATCTATGTCCATATCAGCCATCATTGTCCTAGCACACTCTGATATGGTCCTATTCATCCTTTCTGAAACACCGTTTTGTTCCGGAGAATAAGGAACGGTTAGTTGACGTGAGATTCCATGCAATTTTAGGAATTCTGCAAACTCATTAGAAATGTACTCCCCTCCATTATCAGATCTGAATCCCGCTATCTTTCTCTCATGTAGATTCTCAACCCAAGCCTTATACTCTTTAAATTTTGAAAAAACTTCATCCTTACTTCTCAAAAAATAAACTGTAGTAAATCTACTATAGTCATCAGTAAAGGTAAGCATAAACTTAGCACCTCCCACAGATGGATACCTAGATGGCCCCCATACATCTGAATAAATTAGTTCTAGCACCCTGCTACTTCTATGATCAGTTTGCGAAGGGAAAGGCAACTTATGAATTTTTCCCATTGCACAACCATCACATACATTTGATGCTGGTTTTTGACTAATTTTTACACCTTCCACCATTTTTTGATTTACCATCTTTTCTAATCTATCATAATTCACATGTCCTAAACGTTTATGCCATAAATCACAATCACTGATTACACTTGAGTACATAACATCATTGTCATTATCATTTGCAAGACTCAACCGATACAAATTGTTTCCTCCAGCAAATCCTTCTGCAACTATTTTCCCATTCTTACTCACTGTTTTCTTTCCATTCTCAGATATAGTTTTAAAACCTTTCTTTTCTACCACTGACGTAGAGAAAAAGTTTCTTTTAAAAGCTGGGACATGCAACACATCTTCCAAAACCCTTTTCACAGGTTTTCCCTCTACGTTCAACATAAGTGACACCCTCCCCTTTGCTTTTGACTCAACAAAGGTATCATCACTAAAATAAATTTTGATGGGTGAAATAGATTGAATACTCTCATATAGATGGCGATTGCGGCACATGTGGGCAGATGCACCGGAGTCCATTATCCATTCGTCTTCCTCCACGCCTTCCGTTGCTTGTGCCATCGCAAAGTATTTCTTTTCGCTGTTGATAGGATAGCTGCTCACATCCTCCTCCTTTAGTTCGTTGAATAGAGAAGTTGGCCGTCCACCAGATTGAGAAGGAACCCGGCTTTCGTCCCAACCAGAGCGAAAATTTCCTGTAGCTTTCGCTCTCTTGTAGGCATTACACAATCTGAAAACATGGCCTTTTTCATCACAATAATAGCATGTCAAAGGTGTCCTTCTAGGACCACTACCTCTGCCACTGCCATTGCCAATCTTAGAGTCTGAAAACTGGTTAGCTAGTGCCTGAACAGACTTACTACTACCTCTTTGTGACATTTGGTTAGCTTCTTCACTCAAAATAAGTTGAATTGCTAATGCTATGTTCCATTGACGCTGTGGAATAGCCCTAAGCCTATCCATGGCTCCCTTATATTCATCGGGCAAAGTTCTCATCAACAACATAGCCTGCTGAGGTGGTGAAAAGTCCCCACCTGCACTAGTACTCTGAAGAAACAACCTTTTCATAGCATGACAATGATCTGACATACTACCTCCAGAATACTTAAATTCAAAAATCTGAGTGGCTATGTTTGTCTGGACGGTAACATCTAGCTGAACATACATAGCACGTACACTAAACCAAACAACAGAAGCTTTTTTCATCTCAAAATACGACATTACCAAATCTTTTGTCATAGACTGCTTCAAGACGTTGAGGCAATGGAGATTCTTCTTTCTCCTATCCGGCGCAGTCACATCCGCTGTTCCTTCTACAATGGATGACAAGTCCCTCTCCTCGAAATATGAGCTCAACATATCTTCCCAATATAAGAAGTCAGTTCCGTCAAAAATAGGCAATTTGGGCGATGGGCCCATAACCTGTTAAAGGTCATGGGCATTAAGACTCGGCTGTGATCCACTCCCACTAGGAGTAACACTTGCACCAGCAGGAGCAGATGGAGCACTAGGGCTAATAGGAGCACTTGCAATAGGAGCTGAGCCATTATCAGACATGTTAGCGGAAGCAAACCCAAAGAGAAATGCCTAGAAGACTAGATTTATAGTTGCGATATGTAACTCCAAACGAAAGAGGTATTTCATCCAAACAAACATGTACTTCAAGCAAATTAGAGACAATAGAGCATAAAACACCTTAAACTGCACTCAGTGCTCTCATTTCCTTAATTCTTGTGTAGAATGTACATTCTGTATTGAATTGATCAATCCTAATTGAACTAAATACTCAAAAGATCTAGAAAACATCTAAAAGATCTAAAAAACATCTAAAAGATCTAGAAAACATCAAAAACGTATGTACATGGTTCACCAGACACCCTACTGACAAAAATCTAAGTGTTTGGACCAGAATTGTCCACTAACAATATCTATACCCTAAAAATCCGGGTGATTCTTTTCACGTCTACATTCATTGGCGGCCCTGCACACTAATTTACTAAAAGATATCAATTCGTGTAGATACTACAAAAAAATCTACACTAAATTTGGTCAATATTGAACAGTTGGTATTCTAAAAATATTCTAAGTCCTAGACTCAATTTCTAAGACTTACTAAAGCTTACTTTTCAATAATCCCTAACAGTTTGTGTAATTTAGGTAACAATTATTGTTATCGCTAACAGTCTTTGTAATTTAGATCATAATTCTTGTTATCGCTAACAGTTTGTGTAAGTTAGGTAACAATTCTTGCAACGCATTGAGTTTGTGTAATTTAGGTAAAATTTCTTTTTTTAGCTAACAGTTTTTGTAATTTAGGTAACAATTCTTGTTATCGCTAACAGTATATGTAAATTAGGTAACAATTCCAGTAAGCGCAAACAGTTGGTGTAATTTAGATAACAATTATTGATATCGTTACTCTTTGGTTAATTTAGGTAGCAATTCTTGTTATTGCTAACAGTATATGTAAGTTAGATAACAAAACTTGTTAGCCTTGACATTTTGTGTAAGTTAGGTGACAATTCCTGTTATCGCTAAAAGTTTGTGTGAGTTAGGTAACCATTACTGTTAGCGCTCACAGTTTGTGTACTTTAGGTACCAATTCTTGTTATCCCTAACCGTTTGTGTAATTTAGGTTACAATTATTGTTATCGCTAACAGTTTGTGTAATTTAAGTAACAATTCTTGTTTCGCTAACAGTTTTTGTAATGTAGGTAACAATTCTTGTTATCGCTAACAGTTTGTGTAAGTTAGGTAACAATTCTTGTTATCGCTAAAAGTTTGTGTACTTTAGGAAACAATTCTTGTTATCGCTAACAATTTTTGTAATTTAGCTAACAATTCTAGTTATCACTAACAGTTTCTGTAATTTAGGTAACAATTCTCGTTATTGCTAACAGTTTTTGTGATATAGGTAACAATTTTTGTTATCGCTTACCGTTTGTGTAATTTAGGAAACAATTCTTCTTATCGCTAACTGTTTGTGTAAATTATGTAACAATTCTTGTTACGCTAACATTTTTTGTAATTTAGGTTACATTTATTGTTATCGCTAACCGTTTGTGTAATTTAGGAAACATTTTTTATTATCGCTTACTGTTTGTGTAAATTAGGTAACAATTGTTTTTATCGCTAATAGTTTGTGTAATTTAGGTGATAATTCTTGTTATTGCTAACAGTTTTTGTAATATAGGTAACAATTATTGTTATCGCTAACAATTTGTGTAGTTGAAGTAACAATTCTTGTTATCGCTAACCGTTTGTGTAATTTAGGTAACAATTTTTGTTATCGATAACAGTTTGTGTAATTTAAGTAACAATTCTTGTTTCGCCAACAGTTTTTGTAATGTAGGTAACAATTAATGTTATCGCTTACAGTTTGTGTAAGTTAGGTAACAATTCTTGTTATCGCTAACAGTTTGTGTAATTTAGGTAACAATTTTTGTTATCGCTAACAGTTTTTGTAATTTAGGTAACAATTCTTGTTATCGCTAACAGTTTGTGTCATTTAGGTCAAAAATTTTGTTATCGCTAATTCTTTGTGTACTTTAGGAAACAAGTCTTGTTATCGCTAAGAGTTTTTGTAATTTAGCTAACAATTCTTGTTAACGCTAACAGTTTGTGTAATTTAAGTAACAATTCTCGTTATCGCTAACAGTTTTTGTGATTTAGGTAACAATTTTTGTTATCGCTTACTGTTTGTGTAATTTAGGAAACAATTCTTGTTATCGCTAATTGTTTGTGTAAATTATATAACAATTCTTGTTTCGTTGACAGTTTTTGTAATTTAGGTTACAATTATTGTTATCGCTAACCGTTTGATTTATTTTAGGAAACAATTCTTATTATCGCTAACAGTTTGTGTAATTTAGATAATAATTCTTGTTATCGCTAACAATTTGTGTAGTTGAAGTAACAATTCTTGTTATCCCTAACAGTTTGTGTAATTTAGGTAACATTTCGTGTTATCGCTAACCGTTTGTGTAATTTAGGAAACAATTTCTGTTATTGCTAACAATTTTTGTAATTAAGGTAACTATTCTTGTTATCGCTAACAGTTTGTGTAAGATAGGTCACAATTCTTATTATCGCTACTAGTTTGTGTAATTTAGGTAACAATTTTTGTTATCGCTAAGAGTTTTTGAAATTTAGGTAACAAATATTGTTATCGCTAACAGTTTGTGTAATTTAGGTCATAATTCTTGTTATATTTAACTGTTTCTGTATTTTAGGTACCAATTCTTGTTATTGCTAACCGTTTGTGTTATTTAGGAAAAAATTCTTGTTATTGCTAACCGTTTGTGAAATTTAGGTAACAATTCTTGTTATCGCTAACAGTTTGTGTGATTTAGGTAAATATTCTTGTTATCGCTAACAATTTTTAAAATTCAGGTAACAATTCTTGTTTACCGCTAACAATTTTTTTAATTTAGGTAACAATTCTTGTTTTCCCTGACAGTATGTGTTAGTTAGGTAACAATTCCTGCAAGCGCAAACAGTTTGTGTAATTTAGGTAACAATTTTTGTTATCGCTAACAGTTTGTGTTATTTAGGTAACAATTTTTGTTATCGCTAACAGTTTTTTTAATTTAGGTAACAATTTTTGTTATCGCTAACAGTTTGTGTAATTTAGTTCATAATTCTTGTTATCGCTAACAGTTTGTGTAAATAGGTAACAATTCTTGTTATCGCTAACACTATATGTAAGTTAGGTAACAATTCCAGTAAGCGCAAACAGTTGGTGTAATTTAGATAACATTTCCTGTTATCCCTTACTCTTTGGTTAATTTAGGTAACAATTCTTGTTATCGCTAACAGTATATGTAAGTTAGATAACAAAATCTGTTAGCGTTGAGATTTTGTGTAAGTTAGGTAACAATTCTTGTTATAGCTAAAAGTTTGTGTGAGTTAGGTAACCATTATTGTTAGCGCTGACAGTTTGTGTACTTTAGGTACCAATTCCTGTTATCGCTAACCATTTGTGTAATTTAGGTAACAATTCTTGTTATTGCTATTAGTTTGTGTAATTTATGTAGCAATTCTTGTTTCGCTAACAGCTTGTGTAATTTAAATAACAATTCCTGTTATCGCTAACAGTTTGTGTAATTTAGGTAACAATTCTTGTTATCGCTAACAATTTGTGTAATTTAGGTAACAATTCTTGTAATTGCTAACAATTTTTGTAATTTAGGTAACATTTCTTGTTATCGCTAAGTGTTTGTGTAATTTAGGTAACAATTCTTGATATCGCTAACATTTTGTATAATGTAGGTAATAATTCTTTTATCGCTAACAATTTTTTTAATTTAGGTAATAATTTCTGTAAGCACAAACAGTGTGTGTAATTTAGATAACAATTTCTGTTATCGTTAACTGTTTGGTTAATTTAGGTAACAATTCTTGTTATTGCAAACTGTCGGTGTAGTTTAAGTAACAATTCTTGTTATTGCTAACTTTTTGTGTATTTTAGGTATCAATTCTTGTTATCGCTAACCGTTGGGTAATTTAGGTAATAATTTTTCTTATCGCTAAGAGTTTGTGTAATTTAGGTAATATTTTTTCTTATCGCTAAGAGTTTGTGTAATTTAGGTCACATTTATTGTTATCGCTAACTGTTTGTGTACTTTAGGTAAGAATTCCTGTTATCGCTATCCGTTTGTGTAATTTAGGAAACAATTCTTGTTATCGTTAACTGTTTGTGTAATTTAGGTCACAATTTTTGTTATAGCTAACAAATTTTGTAATTTAGGTAACAATTCTTGTTATCGCTAACGGTTTATGTAATTTAGGTAACAATTCTTGTTATCGCTAAGTGTTTGTGTACTTTAGGTACCAATTTCTGTTATCGCTAAATGTTTGTGTAATTTAGGTAACAATTCTTGTTATCGCACACAGTTTGTGTAATTTAGGTAACAATTCTTGTTATCGCTAACAGTTTTTGTAATTTAGGTAACAATTCTTGTTATCGCTAATCGTTTGTGTAAATTAGGAAACAATTCTTGTTATCCCTAATAGTCTATGTAATTTAGGTAACAATTCTTGTTATTGCTAACAATTTTTGTAATTTAGGTAACAATTCTTGTTATCGCTAACAGTTTGTGAACTTTAGGTACCAATATTTGTTATCGCTAACTGTTTGTGTAATTTAGGAAACAATTCTTGTTATCGCTAACTGTTTGTGTAATTTAGGTTACAATTCTTGTTATTGCTAACATTTTGTGTAATTTAGGTAACAATTCTTGTTATCGCTAACAGTTTTTGTAACTTAGGTAACAATTCTTGTTATCGCCAACTGTTTGTGTAATTTAGGTAACAATTTTTGTTATCGCTAACAGTTTTTGTAATTTAGGTAATAATTCCAGTAAGCGCAAACAGTTGGTGTAATTTAGATAACAATTCTTGTTATCGCTTATTCTATGGTTAATTTAGGTAACAATTCTTGTTATCGCTAACACTATAGGTAAGTTAGATAACAATTCCTGTTTGCGCTAACAGTTTGTGTAAGTTAGGTAATAATTGTTGTTATCGCTATTATTTGTGTAAGTTAGGTAACCAATTTGTGTTATCGCTAAATGTTTGTGTAATTTAGGTAACAATTCTTGTTATCGCTCACAGTTTGTGTAATTTAGGTAACAATTCTTGTTATCGCTAACAATTTTTGTATTTAAGGTAACTATTTTTTGTTATTGCTAACAATTTGTGTTAGATAGGTCACAATTCTTATTATCGCTACTAGTTTGTGTAATTTAGGTAACAATTCTTGTTATCGCTAACAATTTTTGAAATTTAAATAACAATTATTGTTATCGCTAACAATTAGTGTAATTTAGGTCACAATTTTTGTTATTGGTTACTGTTTGTGTATTTTAGGTACCAATTTTTGTTATCGCTAACCGTTTCTGTTATTTAGGAAACATTTATTGTTATCGCTAACTGTTTGTGTGATTTAGGTAACTGTTCTTGTTATCGCTAACAATTTGTAGAATCCAGGAAACAAGTCTTGTTATCACTAACAGTTTTTTTAATTTAGGTAACAATTCTTGTTATCCCTAATAGTTTGTGTAAGTTAGGTAACAATTCCTGCAAGCGCAAACAGTTTGTGTAATTTAGGTAACAATTCTTGTTATCGCTAACAGTTTGTGTAATTTAGGTAACAATTTTTGTTATCGCTAACAGTTTTTGTAATTTAGGTAATAATTCTTGTTATCACTAATAGTTTGTGCAATTTAGTTCATAATATTTGTTATCGCTAACAGTTTTTGTAACTTAGGTAACAATTCTTGTTATCGCCAACTGTTTGTGTAATTTAGGTAACAATTCTTGTTATCGCTAACAGTTTGTGTAATTTAGGTAACAATTTTTGTTATCGCTAACAGTTTTTGTAATTTAGGTAACAATTCTTGTTATCGCTAACAGTTTGTGTAATTTAGTTGATAATTCTTGTTATCGCTAACAGTATATGTAAGTTAGGTAACAATTCCGCTAAGCGTAAACAGTTGGTGTAATTTAGATAACAGTTCCTGTTATCGCTTATTCTTTGGTTAATTTAGGTAACAATTCTTGTTATCGCTAACACTATATGTAAGTTAGATAACAATTCCTGTTTGCGCTAACAATTTCTGTAAGTTAGGTAATAATTTTTGTTATCGCTAACAGTTTTTGAAATTTAAATAACATTTATTGTTATCGCTAACAGTTTGTGTAATTTAGGTCACAATTCTTGTTATCGCTAACTGTTTGTGTATTTTAGGTACTAATTCTTGTTATCGCTAACCGTTTGTGTTATTTAGGAAACAATTCTTG
>JBBHKE010000527.1:30121-40808 GCA_037447655.1 Zygnema cylindricum | reverse complement strand
CCATTCCCGCTTAGTGTCTATAGTTTCAATAACGTAGTTCGTGTACAAGGTCTTTGAGTTTGTCAGGCGTTAAAACGATTCGACTTGTAGTTGTCAGCAGCTTAGCGTCCGAGGTTGATCAAGAGGTTCTTTAAGTGAAGATGATCATACATTGTACTTAAGATTAGCTTGTTATTTTCATGTCGTCTGATTTGGACTTCTGAAAAGCACTATACAATCTTTGTGTCATCGTTATTTATTCTTCTTACTTTTTTTTTCTTCCTTTATCCTTTGCGTCGAACCTCTAAGTGCTGACAAATACAACGATTCCATAGTTGGCCACTTGGACTTTGGGACATCAAAATTCTTGCTAAAATATTGACACTGAAATTGGTACATAGGTTTCCTACAAAAAACTTGTTAATCGAATTCGGATACTCAAAGTGGATTATCAACATATGCACGAAAACAAATTATGGGACTATGTTGTTCAAATAAAAAAAATTATTGACAATAAATCACAAAAGAACAAATTAAGGGGCTGGGGTATTCAAAGGATGTTAATATGTAAATTAGATACCAAATTTAAATATACCGTTGAGATTATAACATTAAAAATTTAGTAGTGATTTTGACATTTAAATTTATTCATAAAATTTTGCCAACCAAATTGGTTGTTTTTGATGATGAACGTAGCATTTTGGACCTCCAAATTGTAATAATATCTTTTTTTTTCTCTATGTATTTGTAGTGATGTACATATGATAACCGAAAATTTGTACCTTACTAACGGAAACAGGAACCGCAATTGTTGGGCACCCACCTATCAATGTTGTATATTCGTCCACAACAATATTAGCTGAAATTTCTTAAAAATGCAAAACTCCCAAAGACTTAAATAAAATCTAAGCTTACTTCTCCTGCATTGCCTCCTCAATATACACCAAGTCTCCTCCAGACTGATTCCGAGCCTTACTCTCCCACCGCCACCATTTCAACATCCAATGCCTCGTCGCAATGTGTGTCACGTCCCCATGGGCTCCCTTATCCCCTAAAAGGACCATGCCTAATCGCATGTGACACTTCTCACATTCTTGTCACCTTTCTCACTCCTATCACACTTGCTTACCCACTTCTCATGATTGCTCACCATGCTCCGCGTCTCTTACCTGCGTCACTAACTTTACTTTTGTGAGAAGACGCAATTAAGCATTATTCGTATAGGTTGTGGTGCCTGCAGATTGTGCCAAGTACAATCTGAGTTAGCCTGGATAGATAATTTGCTATGGCCCGTTCGTGAGGAGGAGACAAACAGGACAGCCACGCTAATGTAAATTTCACGATATCTTTGTCAGTCCATGCTAATATATCTTCCAATATTCGTTTCTGGGCTTTGTCAAGCTTTTCTAGTGTAGAGAGTGTACCGATTATCACATGTAACAATAGTAAGCGTGCACACGGCCATGGTCACGCATGTGGTTTTGGTGCGAATTGCACGGGCAAAAAACGTTGAAGTATTTGGGTAGGAGCCTTTCTCACATTGATAGCACGGAAACACACCAGTTTCCACAGTCTTTCAATAGCCCATAATCAAACAATACTCCCAACCCAAATCTTTGCTTCTAACATTCTTTTAAAACACTTTTCCAAAGTTCGACCCTATTCCCGGCCAAAAATAATGAGTGAGAGACTAAACTTGTTCAGATTCCAAAATCTGGCTACATTTTTTGTGCTTCAGTCTTTCCTAAAATCAAATCTACTCTAATTCGCTTAAGGGAATGGACCTTTTGGCGTGGAATCTCTGAATTATTTCCCAATTCATTGCATCAACACCGTTAATTAGTTGGCGCCAATGGTGTTTTTTAAAAATTCAGACATTAGAGGGAGAAACAATTTGTACAAAAACTTGGAAACTCAAGAAAAAACCCCGTTTCCATTCAAATAATGCATAAATTAAGAAAATATAGGCACAAGGAAAAATTGATTCTTGATTGATAATATGTAATAGGAAATGAAAAAATTTCCACACAAATAATAAATAACATATAATCGAAAATGTACATTCACCTAGACTAAGATCTATATACACCTTTTGGCTAAGAAAGACACGGGTAGATTCATTTTTTAGCAAATAACGGTAGTGCTCGAGTAACTTCTAGCATTGTTTCTAAGTTGCATAAGAGTGAATAAGGCATGAAAAAGTAATCCAATTAATCAATTGGAGTAACAGAAATTGTAAGAACTTAGGACGTCTTAAACATCACACATTGCCTTGTCCTGCAGTTTTCCAGTTAGCACATGTACATGATTACAAATGTATAGAGAACAACAAGATTTTTCTGAAATTTTTGATGGTTCTGGGAAAACGATGGTGCATCTAAAAGTCTTCCGTGATTAAGATGATAGGTTTTATCTTAAGTTTTACATGGGATATCCAAGTCAGCCAAGATTATCTTAGCATTATTCTTTAATTGAACGTGTGGAGATATAGAAGTGCGGACAATAGAGTTATGAGACGAAGAAAAACGTTTGTCCATGGTGTTGTAAATTGGTCACTTTTCCGTTTGTTTCCCAATGATACTGGGCATTTACCATTAAGCATTATAAACCTAGTACCAAATAGAGGATGACCTGTCTTCAAACCGCTAGCTCTTGTGTGTGAGATTATTAACCATGGAGAGGTTCAAATTGGCCAATTGTTAGTGTATATTTCATTTGTTGTAACATAAGACATTGTGGATGAAAAAACCTTAACTTGTAAAAATGAATGAGAAAACCGTGTAAACAAATGACATAATATCTGAGTTCTGGTGAAATTTCGCATGGACTGATATGTTCATGGAACAAGTGAGTAATTATAATGCAAATTAGGATTCAATTTAAAAAAAAAAATGATGTTAAATTTTTGATGGTCTTATCTAAACATCCAACCTAGATTTCCAATTTTGGCGTTTATAATTGATGCAGGTTGGAGTCTTCTGCTAAAACGTTTGGCCAGTCTGTGTGCATCTACATGTGTGTTTCAAATTGAGAGAAAAAAGTTAAAGATTTCTTTTTAAAAAAACAAATGGTTTCCGATTGAAGTCGGAGAAAATTGTTGCGAGTAGGAGTGACTGGTTTTAAGCAACCATGCAGCTGATGGTCAAAGTCCACCAAAATTTAATTGTAGGGTAACATTATTGTAAGTTCCGTTTTTCACTTTTGTAAAAATCTGACCGGGTCTTCAGTGAAGCTTTGCCAGCTGGGAAATTATGGCAAATTCACTCAAACTGCACAAATATTTCCTTCTAGCGATACCTTTCTAGCGGTTTTCCTTTGTAATCATAGTCACACGAGAAAATCAATGAGATTTGTGACACAAAAAATAAACTATCCCCTTCTTAAAATTTCAGTGAAAACCGCTGAAGAGGTATTGCTAGAAGGTAATTTGTGTGCAGTTTGGCTATATCTCTGACGATAAATCAGGCTAAATATCTTGTGTTTCGATCTTTTCTATAATCAAAGCTACTCTGACATGGTCGGATTTTGGCGTGACATCTCAAAATATATTAAGCCATTCATTACAACAGCACCGTCAGTAAATTGGAGCCAATGCTGTTTTGTAAAAATTCAAGCGTTAGAGGGGCAACTAATTTGTACAAAAACTCGTTAACAAAAAAGGGACATCAAGTGACACCTTTGACAGGAAATAAAAAACTTTAGGCACAAAGGACGAAACTGATTCTTGATTAATAATATGTAAGAGGAAATGAAAAATTTCCTGCACAAACAATAAAAACATATGATCGAAAGTCGACAATCACCTATACTAAGATCTATTTACATCTTTTTGGCTAAAAAATCACGGGTCGATTAGATTTTCTAAGAAAATAACTGCAGTGCTCGAGTGACTTCCATCATTGTCTCTGAGTTGCATAAGAGGGAATAAGGCATGAAAAATTTACTCCAATTGATCAATTAAAACAACAAAAATTGTAAGAGCTTACGACGTCTTAAACATCACACATTGCCTTGTCGTGTCGAAGAGGTTCTCCGTATCATCTGCCGGAACATTGAAAGCAACACCTTTATAGCTAATTCTGAACACGGTAATGGGCAACATGACACAACGGCTGCGGAAGTAGTCAATGCCTGGAGTTGTTTGGAAGGTCCGAGCTTTCAAAACCGCATCTTCACCATTTAGGTAGAACTGATTTGCGACAGAGTTAGTAGCTGCTGGACATTCTCGGAAGAGAGCCGAGCCGGACTCGTCCACTTCGACGACAATCTCAGCTCCCGTCTTATTTGTCCTCAAACCGGTACTCAAACTCGTTCCCTCGCCGTTTACAAGCGCAATCGTTGGGATTTCGCTTTTGTATCCGTCAAAATAGAAGTCACAAAGCTCCAACGGAGTGGATGGGCAAGAGGTGTTGCATGCGGGAGGAGGTGGCGGTGAAGGAGGGGGTGGAGGAGGAGGCGACGGAGGGGGAGGAGATGGTGGAGGTGGGGGTGGTGATGGAGGTGGGGGAGAAGGTGAAGGAAGAGGAGGAGAAGGCGAAGGAGGAGGAGGTGAAGGTGAAGGATGAGGAGGTGGAGGTGATACGGGAAGAGTTTTGAGGGAAGGTAAACAGGTGCACGGTGAGGTCGAGGGGCCCGTGGCAAAGACAAGGCATCGGCGCTCGTCGGGGTAAGTTTGCTGGTTTGTGTTGCCTAAGTTGAGGTTTAGGACGCTATTGCCACTTGGAATTTGTAGCGCGGTGAGAGGAATCACAAAGCAAGAGTTCGCAAAGTAGCTCTTCGGTGCCTGCAATAGATGCCAAACCGTATCGCATAAGTCTCAATGTCTAATCCTTGTAAAGCAGTTACGCCTTACCTATGTTTATGAAGTTCACACCTTCCATTTATCGTACGGTTTTGCACCATCTGTTTTTATTATTAAAAGTAAGCTAATTTAGGCACATGGATTTGTAAAGGTAGAGATCAATCCGTGACAGACCATCATGTGCCAATGAGTTTCGGTTTTGGATTCTTTCAATTGGTTAAACTTACCGAATTAAAGGTGCGAAACTTGATCTGGGCTTGTTGTCCGTTGACATAAAACTGGTCACCAGTGCCGGTTCCTACCAAGTCCGAACAGATGAAGGAGGCCTCTCCGGAACTGTCGACTTCAATGATCTCTCCACTCACGGAGTCCATAACGTATGGCCCTACTCCCGTGTCACTCGATCCGTCCAAACTGAAATGGACCACAACTTTTGCGTCAGTTTTATTTGTGTTTTTCGAATGAACACGCGCATCAAACATGTATATCAAGCATATTGATTATATATATATATATATATTTCATTGTCATTTCAAAGTAGAAGTGAAAATAAGATTGGTGTTCTCTGCACTTCGTCACATGTTTTTGTTTCTAGCTATACCATGGGGATAATTGGATTTACAACAAGTATGGAAAATCCAAATTTGCACATGGGCAATGCTAAGGTTGATTAAGGAAGTCCATGAAACCATAAAAGGTTTTGGATCGAACGATCAAGAAAAATACAGCGCTAGAGTTGGACTTTTTGAACTGAACATTACTTTGTGCCATTGAACATCAACCGGAAAATCGAAAAGAGAAATTTGTCTAACAGAAGACACGCCAAAGTTCTTGGGGACCAAAATTAGAAGAACCCCGCAAAAGCTTTTACAAGACCGGAATTAGTTCATTATTCTGATACGTGGACAGAAAACAGGATTCGGTAAAATCTTGAAATTTCAGTAGACACAAATTAGAAAAAAACATTGAAGCAAACGAGAAAGAAAGGTCAACAAAATGTAAAGCTTCGGAATAATATGGAGCCGCAAGGTTATGACCGTGACAGAATAACCAGTTTGTTTAGCATTTAATCAATAAGGTTACGCATAATGCTAAACAAAACCTCATGTCTTTTTTTTTAATGGGTTATTTACAGATAAAAACAAACAAACAAAATTCAATCGGTATTACAGATTCTTTACGCATTCAGAAAACATCATTTCTTCGCTAACATTTGCAAATTTCCAGCTTCGTCAAAAAAAAAAAAAAACAAAGGTTGTTATAAGGCAAAGGTAAATGCAGAGAAAAGGAGTTGATGTGAGGTAGACAGAGAGAAGAAGTGGGAAGAAAAATGACCAGAGGACTAAGGGAGGTGGGGGAAAGGATAGATGATGCAAGGGGGAAAAGAGGGAGAAGGTCGGAAAAAGTATTGCACCTATCATTCTCCCTCTATCACCTTCCTCACTCCCGACCCTTTACATTCTACTTCTCGCAGATTCTCATTACCTCTTTCCCCACCTCTCTTCTTCCCGTTTCTCCTCTTCCAGACTCCCTTCCCCTCATTCACAATCCCTTTTCCCCTCTCTTCCCCCTACCCTGTTTTCCCTTCCAACCGCTACCCAACTGCCTAACTTCATACCTACCATACCTCCCTTCATCCTTCCCTCTCTCCCTCCTTACCTCCTCCATTTTAAAAATGCTTACTCCCTATCGTCTCTCTCATCCCTCTATCTTAACATAGCTCCCCAATTCCACTTGCAGCTGATGATTTCAGCTCTACATTCCAAGCATTCAATTCTATTCAGAGAATCCGAATTTCCATATTTCAATACAAAACACGCCCAAAGGGAGAAACCGATTCGGGTCGCCGATCCTACCTGATGCTTGGGATGGTCTCGTTGTCCGGGGAAAGGAAAAAGTCGCAGAGAGGGAAGGAGGTGGCAGAGACTGTCATCAAAGTTCGAGCAGACACGCGGTCCAACATTTTTCCACGGTCCATCCTCATTCCGAAACCGCGTGCAGCCTCCGCACAAAAAATAGTGTGGCTCAATACCATCACCACGGCACACATTGCGAGGCTCCAACCAAGTTTGGGAGACAGATTTGCCATAGCCATGGGATTTTTTTTGTTCTCTATATCTCTCTTAGAACCACAACGGTTGCTCCTTTTAAGGCGAACAAAGATTGGAATGGTTAAAAAGTTTGGGTGGATTCTTTTTATGTTTTTGTGAAAGCGTAGTGTATTGTTAGAGAGTTGATTCCTTTATGAAATTATCCTTCGTCCAAGGTCACTATTTAAAAGAAATTTCTGCGAGGGCAGAGAAGCAGAGGGTGCTGTGACTTGAAAATTGTCAGAAAAATTTGGACGCCCTAGATCTGCCGTTGACTCAATCGACGGCTGCAGGCGCATGTTGGGCCGGGGCACCACTTTGACCGGCTGCGCCGTGTGGCTGGTTCAAAATGTCAAACGGAGAACTGCGGTGAATTGCGGTGGACGGCCGGAAAAGCCGTGTTGTAGCGCCGGGTAGGACTGTAGCGGCTTCTTCAAGTACCGTACGGCGGACCGCGTACGGAATCTACAGAATTCAAAAACCGATGATTGTTCGCACGTGTGGCGCGATGACCAGACTTCAATTCGACCGCATTGGCCGTCAGCTGCCCGCGTTTGAACCGTCATCGACCGCCTTCCGTCTCGCAATTGCGAGATGCGCATTCGAACGGGAAAACACAAATCGTCGGATTACAAGACAGGAGCTGAACTGAAATCCGTGGTTACAGTACGGTACGGTAGATCGGGGATCAGCAAATTTGGCTACTTGACCGTACGGTACTGGTCAACGCCTGGCTGAAAAGTGAAAACCTAAAAACCTGCGACGCGATCTTAAAGTCAACGAAGGGTAGACATTCTGGTCGAATTCAAATCGGTTGAATCGCAGCCGCACAAGTGGAAAGACGGAAGTTTCGCACGCGCGCTAAATGAAGAAAGTTGCAGGTGAAATGGTAGCTGCATAACAGCAGTGAATTGGTCACCCGGCGCGCGTTCCATTGTTCGAATCGCGATATTGTAGCTGTTTGAATCGCGATATTATAGCTTAGTCGAATCGCGATATTGTAGCTTGTTCGGATCGCGATATTGCAGCTTATTCGGATCGCGATATTGTAGCGAGTTAGGCTGATTAGCGATTATGCATCGAGTGGCGTTTTATTCATCACTAATATGCCTTGGCCATCAATTTTGATCAATTTCACGCTTGCTCGTTGAAGAAAGGGCGAGCAAAGCGGGAGCAAGAACATTCGCGAATTTCTTTTCCGCCGCGATTGGCTACGCTCCTCCGTTCGAATCGCCATACCGGTCGCGAGACAAGCTAAATAGGGATTTTGCAATGGGTGGAAAACGTTTCTTTAGTTATTTATAGACTTATGGAATGCCTTGGCCGTCTCGTTTGAAAATATAACTTTGATTAGTACTTTCTATTGTTTTTTTCACTTAGGCAACTTTAGTCATACAACGATGATAAACCATCGATATAAATTCCTTGGTAAGCGGGAACACAACCGCTGTCAATCACTTACCAACATTTGAAACTTTTTGAACTACAATTCGACCATAACCCTTCTAAACTCTAGAGCTTTAAGCCTTTTCCTCTTTGACGAATAGACTTTTGTTGTTCCAACTTGCCACTTGGCGCATCCTCACAAGCTTCCTTGTCCACAAATGCGACCATGTCCAACCGCCACTGAAAGTTCTAATGTCGGTGACTCCTATCACATGCGTTTCCTTTCTACTCGTGTTTGGCGTTTCGTTCCCTCCTCCCACTAGTAAGCTGACGGTGACTTTTCTAACTTGATTGATAAGAGTTTGGCTTTCAAAGAAATGTTTTTCTCACATTAAAGTTTATTTTTATGCAGAATTCGTTCGGATTCTTACAATCAAAGTTATTGATATAATTTCAAACTTTAATCAACCACATTCTAGCATGGAGACTGGTGGTATTAGAATGTCCGCACGATGGACTTTTTGAACTGGGGATTGTTCAGTCAAGTTGGTCCTTAAGATTCCTCCATTGACATTTATCGAAATTGGAGGATGAAATTTTTGCATTCAAGAGTATCGCGACGATTTCAAACTTAAAAACGTGAATTCACACATTCAGATTGACCGCAAGATTCTTACCGTCAAATTCGTTTTCTTGTTATAGTGTATTCTTGGAACTCAAAACTCCAAGTTTCGTGACAAGATTTTGACATTCAAAGTGGTTAATGTAAATTTTGCCCTCTATATTGAGATAAGAAAGGCCAAGGTTAATGTGTTAAAAACTGTTTTTTGTTTAGTGCGTGTTGTTCCGTTTGTGTTGATATATCGGATTTGACCATTCCCGCTTAGTGTCTATAGTTTCAATAACGTAGTTCGTGTACAAGGTCTTTGAGTTTGTCAGGCGTTAAAACGATTCGACTTGTAGTTGTCAGCAGCTTAGCGTCCGAGGTTGATCAAGAGGTCCTTTAAGTGAAGATGATCATACATTGTACTTAAGATTAGCTTGTTATTTTCATGTCGTCTGATTTGGACTTCTGAAAAACACTATACAATCTTTGTGTCATCGTTATTTATTTTTCTTACTTTTTTTTTCTTCCTTTATCCTTTGCGTCGAACCTCTATTTGCCGACAAATACAACGATTCCATAGTTGGCCACTTGGACTTTGGGACATCAAAATTCTTGCTAAAATATTGACACTGAAATTGGTACATAGGTTTCCTACAAAAAACTTGTTAATCGAATTCGGATACACAAAGTGGATTATCAACATATGCACGAAAACAAATTATGGGACTATGTTGTTCAAATAAAAAAAATTATTGACAATAAATCACAAAAGAACAAATTAAGGGGCTGGGGTATTCAAAGGATGTTAATATGTAAATTAGATACCAAATTTAAATATACAGTTGAGATTATTGTTAGATTTCCTAGATATCTGGAATTCGGTATGTCCCAAACGAGGGAAAAGTGAGCCGGCCAGGGCTCGAACCTGGGACCTCTGACTTGAGCTATCAGCGCACTAACCACTGTGCCACCTGCTTTATGTAGAGCCTGGCGGGTCCGTACCTATTTATTTTAGGCGGCTTCGAGTGTGACATATCACATTCTACCCCGTATTGAACCGGCATTCACGTGCCAATCCAACACCCCCCCTCACGGGAAGGCCGGTCACACCATCCGCAATCCCGCTGGCTCCGATACCATGTTAGATTTCCTAGAAATCCGGGATTCGGCATGTCCCACATTTGGGAAAATTGAGCTGGCCAGGGTTCGAACTTGGGACCTTTCACTTCAGCTGCGAACGCACTACCACTGTGCCACGAGCTCGATGTTGAGACTGGCGGGTACACAGGTACACAAGTTCACAGTTCGAACAGACACACGGCAATTTCCACTGGTAAGGATCAGTGTGTTTTTTGTATCTACGGGCGACTTCGAATCAACCCAACGTTATTTCAAAGTGATCTTTTACGCGAACCCATATCGCCGCAAACTCGAGTGGGAGTGTTGATTTTAGGGGCAATTTTGGGCAATATCGGTCCCGCCGATTTTGTGTGATCGATGTCACATCTTTGAGCAGTACAATTTGTACGGACGAACGTTAGTACTTTAACGACATGGAGCTGTACGACACAAGATCATGCAGTTGCAATTATTCAGGTTCATGTGACAAGCATGTGTAAATAGCATTTCATTGGACCACAGTAAAAGAGTGTCTTATTCATAGAGATGGCATTTTAATACAAATAGGCACTCAGAAGAGACAGAAAGATATCCCTTCATCCATCAATTTTAGAGAGCAAGTCAGACATCATAGTGAGACAAAGAATAGAATAGAATTTTGGCTTTATTACAAAGTCTCTTGTAACAATTGTCCTAAACGGACCA
>JBBHKE010000527.1:10656-30111 GCA_037447655.1 Zygnema cylindricum | reverse complement strand
CTACATTTTAAACATTCAATTCCATTCAGAGAATCCGAATTTCCATATTTCAATACCAAACACGCCCAAAGAGAGAAATCGATTCGGGTCGTGGATCCTACCTGATGCTCGGGATGGTCTCGTTGTCCGGGAAAGGAAAAAGTCGCAGAGAGGGAAGGAGGTGGCAGAGACTGTCATCAAAGTTCGAGCAGACACGCGGTCCGACGTTTTTCCGCGGTCCATCCTCATTCCGAAACCGCGAGCAGCCTCCGCACAAAAAATAGTGTGGCTCATCACCATCACCACGGCACACATTGCGAGGCTCCAACCACTTTTGGGAGACAGATTCGCCATAGCCATGTGATTTTTTCTTGTCCTCACTGTCTCTCTTAGAACCACCACTGTTGCTTATTTTACGACGAACAAAGATTGGAATGGCTGAAAGTTTCGGGTGGATTCTTTTTATGGTTTTGTAAAAGCGGAATGTGTTCTTAGAGGTTGATTCCTTAATGAAATTTTGCTTCGTCTAAGGTCTCTGTTTAAAGTAAATTTCTGCGAGGGCAGAGGTACAGAGAGAAGTAGAGGGTGCTGTGACTGAGAAGTGCCAGAAGAATGTGGACGCTCCAGATCTGCCGTTGACTAAATCGACGGCTGCAGGCGTATGTTCGGCCGGGGCACGACTTTGACCGGCTGTGCCGTGTGGCTGGTTCAAAATGTCGAACGGAGAATTGCGGCGAATTGCGGTGGACGGCCGGAAAAGCCGTGTTGTAGCGCCGAGTACGACTGTAGCGGCTTCTTTGAAGTACCGTACGGCGGACAGCGTACGGAATCTACAGAATTCAAAAACCGTCAATTGTTCGCACGTGTGGCGCGATGACCAGACTTCAATTCGACCGCATTGGCCGTCAGCTGTCCGCGTTTGAACCGTCATCGACCGCCTTCCGTCTCTCACGTGCGAGATGCGCATTCGAACGGGAAACGAGAAACGTCGGATTGGAATATGCGGACTGAACTCAATTTGATTAAATTAGTGCTGTACGGTACAAGGGGGATTAGAAAATTTTGTGCCAGGTTAAAAGCAGGGCACCGCTCATTTACGTGACCGTAAAGTACACCGCGAATCGTTATTAGCGTTATAAACTCTATATCGGCGCCCCCAAATTTTGATTCCAAAACCCGAAATATAATTAATAATACTAAATTTTCCTTTACGTTAATTACGGTTCTATAGAATTAGCTTTCAAAATTATAATTTATGATATTATTGAATAGAGTGGTGTACGGACGTGTCAGTCCGTACAAAATGGTACTTTATTAAGTAAAAAAGTACGAAGAATGGATTAAAATAATTGCGATCGCATATAAAACTGCGCTCAGAATAATAGACATGATGAGATCGTACATTTTTTAGTGTAAAAATATGTGTGGCGTAATAATTATTCGCGCGAACACCCAAATTAGAGTTATGAAAAAGTTGAGTCAAAGGACGCAACAGTGTACGATTTATCAAAATTTGTACTTTTACCTATTTTACCGTGAAGATCCAGATGGCAGATCCGTCGTACCAAAAATAGAATTATAGATGAATTAGAGTTAAACCTTTTTTTCAAAAAAAGTAAAAATCGTAATTAGTGTTGATTACCCTAATTAATTTTTAACACTAATAATTTCTCAACGCTAATAACGATTCGCGGTGTACACCGTGAATCGCTATTAGCGTACATGACGCTAATTGGGGTACCCCTTTTTTTGGGGCAAATTCTCAAATAGAATAAAGTACGCTAAATGTTTTTGCACGTTATTTGAGGTACCCCGCTCAATGCGGTTCATAACTGTAATTAAGTGTCCTTTTAAATAGTGTGGTGTACGGACTGTCAGATCTGTACTATTACGTACATTTTTAAATTTAAAAGTCCAAAAAATATAATAATATATAATTGCGTAAATATTTTCCGGCATACGCAGATGTCAAAAAAACGCGACGGCGTAAGATTTGAACAATTTCGTACATCTACATGTTCTAGTGTGGACATATTACGTGCCGAAATTTTTTACAAAGCAGTTTACAAATTAGAGTACATGATAAATTAGTATCATGGTGTACCCGAAAAAACACAATTTACCGTAAAGTACGCTAATTGTTTCATTACGCTATATTTTTTATTACGCTAATAGCGATTCACGGTGTAGTGGTCAAAACCGGAACGGAATGAATATAATCCGTAACAAAATTTGACAAACCTCGCTCCTCAAACTACTTAAAAATATAAGAAAACGTACGAGAATGTACCTTAAAAAAAAAAACCCTAAAATCTCCCCTTAAATAACCCTAAAACTATCCTTGTGTAGCGGTAGGGTTTTGCCGATAGCTGATTTGTCCCTTTTTTTTAGCTTATAGATAATCAATATATTGGAACAACATATCGGTACCGGTGTAATCGCGATTAAAAAAATATAATATTGGTATTCTATTGCGATAACACCGGTATCGATAACTATCGGCGATAATTGTAAGGATTTTAATACAATTATACGGATATCTATCCGTACTAAACTCCTGTTATGCAAACTACGAAACAACTTGTCATACATGTACAATCAAAATACAATACAATATATTATGAAGTATTACTATATAGCGTACTTTATTTCTTGTCTAATTGTCACCGATAAGGAATTGTTGGTCTTGAAGCGATATATCGGGACCCCTCACCGTTCGACAACCGATAACTATCGGTATCCGTTATATCGCGATAAGTCTCTTGCCGATACACAACACCACTTGAGACACATTCAGGTCAACGATGGATATCGAGTCTGTTGGGATTGAGATCCGTTGAATCGCAACCGTAGCGTGAAATACGAAAGTTAGGATGTGTGGCCATGTAACCGAAACTTCAAAATGCTACTTTGGATTTTAGCGCAGATTTTACGGTGTACTTTTCAAAGTGTTCCTATGTCAATCATAACTTGCGCCTTCATTTCTTCAAATATGTGACAGTTGTAGACGTCGCCAATATCTTGCGACACCTATAGACGCCAACATACTGCGGACAAACGACAACGGTTGTAGACGTCGAGGTTTTTGTGACATTGAAGATGTTTAAGGTTTTCTGACATAGCGAAGTCATGCTACTTTGTGACGTCATCAGTACGCAAACTTTCCGCCATGGCTTCCCAATTTCTTTTTCTTACCTTTTATCATTCGATATGCCATCAAAATAAGACCAAAAAATATTAAAAAAAAAAAAAACACCTTTCATTTGCTACTATTATTGTTGCATTTCACTTAGAGGAGAGAAAGAGGAGCGGTCGAGTGAGGTAGAGGGGGAGAGACGAGGAAAACGTGAATTTTTGCAAAGGACCCATGAATGAAAGTGGAGGTGTGAGACCCCAACGAATTCTTTTCCGTACATGCTTGTCATTTTCGTACATACATGCGCGTGACGAGCTGGGAAAAAAAAAGCGTGTATTCTCCCTCGTGCAAAAATTTTTGAAAACATTTGACGCGTGCAATCTCGGTTTTCTATTCATCAATAGGATATTATTTTAGTTAAAATCAGGTCGCGATTTGATTCTAGTACAAGTGTGAAGATGAGCTGGCGTGACGTGGAATTCGGTCGCGATGATAATAACGCCAAATTGACGTACCTTCCAAGTTCTAAGATGACGCAAAGTGTACTTTACTTCTTGCCCATTTTTCTTACAGCGTAAGATTTTCTTGTTGCAAGTCCCATTTTCTGTGAAAACAACAAAAAAATACCCTTACTTGAACACATGGGCACACACATTAAGGCACGCATGCTAGATGAAAAAGCTTCGGGCAAATCAGCTTCTGGAACATTTGCGAATCTCTCGCCCGCCACGATTCGCTGCCCTCCTCCATTCGAATCGCCATACCGGTCGCGAGTCAATCTGAATAGCGAATATGCAGCGAGAAACAAATGTTTATTTAGTTATTTGCAAACTTATAGAATGCCTTGGCTATCCCATTTGAAAATACAGTTTTAATTATGACTGTATGTTGTTTTTTTCGCCTAGGCAATTTAGTCATGTAACGATGATAAACATTGACATTCTTCTTTTGTAGGCAGGAACACAATCGCTAACAATCACTTGTCAATATTTGAACTTTTATAAACACGAATTCAACTCTAACCCTTTTAAAATCTAGAGCTTTAAGGCTTTTCCTCTCAAACAAAAAACTCGACGAGTAGGCTTTCGTCGTTCCAGCTTACCGTATGGCGCATCCTCACAAGCTTCCTTGTCCACAAATGCGACCATGTCCAACCACCACGGAAAGTTCTCATGTCGATGACTCCTATCACATCCGTTTTCCCTCTCCTCGTGTTTGGCTTTTTCGTTCCCTCCTCCCACTATTAAGTTTATGGTGACTTTTCTAACTTGATTCATATGAGTTTGACTTCGAATAATGTTTTTCTCACATTGAAGTTTATTTTTAAGCTGCTATCATTCAAATTCTTACAATCGAAGTTATTGATATGATTTCGAACTTTAATCAATCACATTCTGGCATTGAGACTATTGGCATCAAAATTTCCTCACGATGGACGTTTTGAACTGGAAATTCTTACATTCAAGTCGGTCCTTAAGATTCCTCCATTGACATTTATTTAAATTGGAGGATGAAATTTTGTCATTCAAGCATATTGCTACAATTTCAAACTTAAAAACGCGATTCAGACATTCAGATTGACCACTAGATTGTAACCGTCAAATTCGTTGTCCCGTTACAGTTTATTCCTGGAACTCAAACTTTTCATGATGAGATTTTGACATACAAAGTGGTGAATGTAATTCTTGTCCTCTGTATTGAGGTAAGTAAGCCCAGGCGTAATGTGTTAGTAACTGTTCTTATTTTTAGTAAGTGTACAATTGTTCCGTTTGCGTTGACGTTTTGGATTTGACCGTTCCCGCTTAGCGTTTATTGTTTCAATAACGTAGTTCACGTAGAAGGTCTTTGAGTTTGTCAAGCGTTAAAAGGCTTTCGGCTTGTAGTTGTCACCAACTTAGTGTCCGAGATTGATCAAGAGGTCCTTTAAGTGAAGACGATCGTTTATTTTACTCAAGATTAGCTTATTATTCTAATGTCATCTGGATTGGACTTCTGAAAAGCACTATGGAATCATTGTGTCATTATTATTTTTTCTTCTTGCTTCTTCTTTCTTCTTCCTTTATCCTTTGTGTCGAACCTCTCATGGCTGACAAAAAAAATGATTCCATAGTTGGCCACATGGACTTTGGGACATCATAACTCTTGCTAAGACTTTGACACTGAACTTGGTATATGGGTTTCCGACAAAAAACTTGTTGGTCGAATTCGGACACTTAAAGTGGATGATCAATATATGCACGAAAACAGATTAAGGGATTAGGTTGTTCAAATAAAGATTTGTATTGACACTATGTCACAAAGGAGAAAATTATGAGGCTGCGGTATTCACAAGAATGTTAATATGTAAATCAGATACCGAATTTCAATCTGCTGTTGAGATTATAACATCAAAAATTTAGTAGTGATTTTGAAATTTAGAATTATTCATAAAATTTTGCCGACCACATTGGTTGGTTTTCATGATGAAAGTAGCATTTTGGACATCCAAATTGTTAAAATATCTTTTTGTTCTCTGTATATTCGTAGTGATGTACATATGATAACCGAAAATATGTACCTTGCTTACGGAAACGGAAACTGCAATTGTTGGCACCCACCTATCAATGTTGAACATGCGTTCACAACAATATTCGCGCAAATTTTTCTAAAATGTAAAAATCCAAGACTTAGATAGAATCTATACTTACTTCTCTTGCATTGCCTCCTCAATCTACACCAAATCTCCTCCAGATTGATTCCGTGCCTTACTCTCCCACCGCCACCATTTCAATATCCGATGCCTCGTCGCAATGTGGCACGTCCTCATGGGCTCCCTTATCCTATAATAGGACCATGCCGAATCGAATGTGACGCTTGTCACATTCTTGTCACCTTTCTCACTCCTGTCACACTTGCTTACCCACTTCTCATGATTGCGCACCATGCTCCGCGTCTCTTACCTACGTTACTAACTTTATTTTTGTGGGAAGACGACAAAATTAATCATTATTATTAAAGGTTGCGGTTACTGTAGATTGTGCCCAGTACAGTCCGAGATAGCCTGAATAGATAAATTGCTATGGTCCGTTCGTGAGGAAAACACAAACAGGACAGCCACGCTAATGTAAATTTCACGATATCTTTGTCAGTCCATGGTAGTTAATCTTCCAATATTCGTTTCTGGGCATTGTCAAGTTTTTCTACTGTAGAGAGTGTACCGATTATGACATGTAACAACAATTAGCGTGCACACAGCCATGGTCACGCATGTGGTTTTGGTGCGAATTGTTCCAAGACACCACCGGCAAGAAACGTTGAAGTATTTCGGTAGGAGCCTTTCTCACATTGATAGCACGGAAACAAACCAGTTTCCACAGTCTTTCAATAGCCCAATATCGAACAATACTCCCAACCCATATCTTTGCTTCTAACCTTCTTTTAAAACACTTTTCCAACGTTCGACCCTATTCCCGGCCAAAAATAATGCGTGAGAGATTAAAACTGTTGAGATTCCAAAATCTGGCTACATTTTTTGTGCTTCAGTCTTTTCTAAAATCAAATCTACTCTAATTCGCTCAAGGGAATGGACCTTTTGGCGTGAAATCTCTAAATTGTTTCCCAATTCATTGCATCAATACCGTCAGTTTGTTGGCGTCAATGATGTTTCGTAAAAATTCAGACATTAGAGGGGGAAACAATTTGTACAAAAAATTGGAAACTCGAGAAAAAACACCGTTTCCGTTCAAATAATGCACAAATTAAGAAAAAATGGGCACAGAGGAAAAACTGATTCTTGATTGATAATATGTAAGAGGAAATGAAAAATTTCCCGCACAAATAATAGGAAACATTTGATCGAAAATGTACAATCACCTAGACTAGATCTATATACACCTTTTGGCTATGAAAGTCAGGGATAGATTCGATTTTTAGCAAATAACGGCAGTGCTCGAGTAACTTCTAACATTGTTTCTAAGTTGCATAAGAGTGAATAAGGCATGAAAAAATAATCCAATTAATCAATTGGAACAACAAAAATTGTAAGAACTTACGACGTTTTAAACATCACACATTGCCTTGTTGTATCGAAGAGGTTCTCCGTATCATCTGCCGGAACATTGAAAGCAACACCTTTATAGCTAATTCTGAACACGGTAATGGGCAACATGACACAACGGCTGCGGAAGTAGTCGATGCCTGGAGTTGTTTGGAAGGTCCGGGCTTTCAAAACTGCATCTTCACCATTTAGGTAGAACTGATTTGCGACAGAGTTAGTAGCTGCTGGACATTCTCGGAAGAGAGCCGAACCGGACTCGTCCACCTCGACGACAACCTCAGCTCCTGTCTTATTTGTCCTCAAACCGGTACTCAAACTCGTTCCCTCGCCGTTTACAAGCGCAATCGTTGGGATTTTGCTTTTGTATCCGTCAAAATAGAAGTCACAAAGCTCCAACGGAGTGGATGGGCAAGAGGTGTTGCATGCGGGAGGAGGTGGCGGTGAAGGAGGTGGTGGAGGAGGAGGTGACGGTGGAGGAGGTGAAGGCGACGGAGGGGGAGGAGATGGTGGAGGTGGGGGTGGTGATGGAGGTGGGGGAGAAGGCGAGGGAGGAGGAGGAGATGGTGGAGGAGGTGTAGGTGAAGGAGGAGGAGGTGAAGGCGAAGGAGGAGGAGGTGAAGGTGAAGGAGGAGGAGGTGGAGGTGATACGGGAAGAGTTTTAAGGGAAGGTAAACAGGTGCACGGTGAGGTCGCGGGGCCCGTGGCAAAGACAAGGCATCGGCGCTCGTCGGGGTAAGTTTGTTGGTTTGTGTCGCCTAAGTTGAGGTTTAGGACGCTATTGCCACTTGGAATTTGTACCGCGGTGAGAGGAATCACAAAGCAAGAGTTCTCAAAGGAGCTCTTCGGTGCCTGCAATAAATACCAAACCGTATTGCGTAAGTCTCAATTTCTAAACCTTGTAAAGTTGTGACGCCTTAACTATGTTTACGGAATTCAAGCCGTCCATTGAATGTATGTTTGTACACAGCCTGTTTTATTATTCAAAACGGACCAGTTTGTGAACATGGAATTGTAACCGTTAGAAATCAATCTGTGACAAACCATCATGTGCCAATGAGTTTTGGATTCTTTCAATTGGTTAAACTTACCGAATTAAAGGTACGGAACTTGATCTGGGCTTGTTGTCCGTTGACATAAAACTGGTCACCAGTGCTGGTTCCCGCCATGTCCGAACAGATGAAGGAGGCCTCTCCGGAACTGTCGACTTCAATGATCTCTCCACTCACAGAGTCCATGACGTATGGCCCTACTCCCATGTCAGTAGATCCGTCCAAACTGAAATGGACCACAACTTTCGCGTCAGTTTTATTTGTGTTCTCCAAATGAGTATGCGAATGAAATATGCATATCAATCAGATTGATTTCTAATTTAAATTGCATTGTCTTTTCAAAGTAGAAATGAAAATAGGAGTGGTGTTTTGTGTGCTTCGTCACAACTTTTAATTTCTAGCTATACCCTTGGGATAATTAGATTTCCACCAAGCTTGAGAAATCCAAACTTGCACATGGACAATGGTAAGATTGATTATTGGTTGGTGGAAAGTCCATAATTATTACTTTGGAAAGTGAAACCGTAAAAGTTTTTGGATCGAATGATAAAAAAAAGTACATCGCTAGAGTTTGACTTTTTGAACTGTAATTCCTTTGAGCCTTTGAGCAACATCTTCGATATCAATGGGAAAAATCGAAAATATAAATTTGTCTAACAGAAGACACACCAGAGTTCTTGAGGACCAAAATTAATAAAAACCCCAAAAAAACCTTTCAAAGAGCGGAATTAGGTCACTATTCTGATACGTGGACAGAGAACGGGATCGAGTAAAATCTTGAATTTCAGGAGGCACAAACTAGAAAAGAACACTAAACCAAACGAGAAAGAAAGATTAACACAATGTAAAACTTTAGAACAATGTGGAACTTCGTCGTTATGACGGTAAAAGAAGAACCAGTTTTTTAGCATTTTACCAATAAGGTTCCGCATAGTGCCAAACAAATCTCTTTTTTTTGTTCCATACATTATTCCCAGATAAAAACAAACAAAAAAAAATCCCATCGGGCTAGTATTTCAGATTTTAGAAGCATTTAAAAAAAGCCGTTTCTTGCCAAATTTGTAAATTTCCAGCTTCAGCCAAAAAAGAAAAAAAAATGGTTGTTGTAAGGACAAGGGAGATGCATAGAAAAGGAGTAGATGTGAGGCAGACAAAGAAAAGGAGTGATAAAAAAATTGACGAGACGACAAAGGGACGTGGGGAAAGGGATAGATGAGGCAAGGGAGAAATGGGGGAGAAGAGGAGACGGTCGGAAAAAGTATTGTACCCATCATCCCTCCTCTATCAGCTCCCTCACTTCCCCCCCTCGCTCTCTTCTTCTCACTGATTCTCATTAACCTCTCTTCGTCCCTTTTCTCTTTTTCCACAATCTCTTCCCCTCATTCACAATCCCTTTCCCCCTCTCTTCCCCCTATCCCATTTTCCTTTTTCGTCACTACCCACCTGCCTACCTTCATACCTACCCTACCTCCCTTCCTCTCTCCCCCCTCACCTCCTCCATTCTCTAAACGCTAATTCCCTATCTTCTCTCTCATTGCCCTATCTTCCTCTAGCTCCCCAATCCCACTCGCAGCCGATGATTTCCAAGTTTACATTTTAATCATTCGGCTGATAATTTCAGCTCTACATTTTAAACATTCAATTCCATTCAGAGAATCCGAATTTCCATATTTCAATACCAAACACGCCCAAAGGGAGAAACCGATTCGGGTCGTCGATCCTACCTGATGCTCGGGATGGTCTCGTTGTCCGGGGAAAGGAAAAAGTCGCAGAGAGGGAAGGAGGTGGCAGAGACTGTCATCAAAGTTCGAGCAGACACGCGGTCCGACGTTTTTCCACGGTCCATCCTCATTCCGAAACCGCGAGCAGCCTCCGCACAAAAAATAGTGTGGCTCATCACCATCACCACGGCACACATTGCGAGGCTCCAACCACTTTTGGGAGACAGATTCGCCATAGCCATGTGATTTTTTCTTGTCCTCACTGTCTCTCTTAGAACCACCACTGTTGCTTATTTTACGACGAACAAAGATTGGAATGGCTGAAAGTTTCGGGTGGATTCTTTTTATGGTTTTGTAAAAGCGGAATGTGTTCTTAGAGGTTGATTCCTTAATGAAATTTTGCTTCGTCTAAGGTCTCTGTTTAAAGTAAATTTCTGCGAGGGCAGAGGTACAGAGAGAAGTAGAGGGTGCTGTGACTGAGAAGTGCCAGAAGAATGTGGACGCTCCAGATCTGCCGTTGACTAAATCGACGGCTGCAGGCGTATGTTCGGCCGGGGCACGACTTTGACCGGCTGTGCCGTGTGGCTGGTTCAAAATGTCGAACGGAGAATTGCGGCGAATTGCGGTGGACGGCCGGAAAAGCCGTGTTGTAGCGCCGAGTACGACTGTAGCGGCTTCTTTGAAGTACCGTACGGCGGACAGCGTACGGAATCTACAGAATTCAAAAACCGTCAATTGTTCGCACGTGTGGCGCGATGACCAGACTTCAATTCGACCGCATTGGCCGTCAGCTGTCCGCGTTTGAACCGTCATCGACCGCCTTCCGTCTCTCACGTGCGAGATGCGCATTCGAACGGGAAACGAGAAACGTCGGATTGGAATATGCGGACTGAACTCAATTTGATTAAATTAGTGCTGTACGGTACAAGGGGGATTAGAAAATTTTGTGCCGGGTTAAAAGCAGGGCACCGCTCATTTACGTGACCGTAAAGTACACCGCGAATCGTTATTAGCGTTATAAACTCTATATCGGCGCCCCCAAATTTTGATTCCAAAACCCGAAATATAATTAATAATACTAAGTTTTCTTTTACGTTAATTACGGTTCTACGGAATTAGCGTTCATAATTATAATTTCTTATATTATTGAATAGATTGATGTACGGACGTGTCAGTCCGTACAAAATGGTACTTTATTAAGTAAAAAGTACGAAGAATGGATTAAAATAATCGCGATCGCATATAAAACTGCGCTCAGAATAATAGACATGATGAGATCGTACCTATTTTAGTGTAAAAATATGTCTGGCGTAATAATTATTCGCGCGAACACCCAAATTAGAGTTATGAAAAAATTAGAGTCAAAGGACGCAACAGTGTACGATTTATCAAAATTTGTACTTTTACCTATTTTACCGTGAAGATCCTGATGGCAGATCCGTCGTACCAAAATTATAATTATAGATGAATTAGAGTTAAACCTATTTTTCAAAAAAAGTAATATCGTAACTAGTGTTGATAACCCTAATTAATTTTTAACACTAATAATTTCTCAACGCTAATAACGATTCGCGGTGTAGTGGTCAAAACCGGAATGGAATGAATATAATCCGTAACAAAATTTGACAAACCTCGCTCCTCAAACTACTTCAAAATATAAGAGAACGTACGAGAATGTATCGTAAAAAGTAGAAACCCTAAAATCTCCCCTTAAATAACCCTAAAACTATCCTTGTGTATCGCTAGGATTTTGCCGATAGCCGATTTGTCCCTTTTTTTTTGGCTTACCGATAATCGATATATTGGAACAACATATCGGTACCGGCGTAATCGTTATTAAAAACATATAATATTGGTATTTTATTGCAATAACACCGGTATCGATAACTATCGGCGATAATTGTAAGGTTTTTCGTACAAAATATACGGATATCTATCCGTACTAAACTCTTGTTATGCAGAGAACGAAACGACTTGTCATACATGTACAATCAAAATATAATACAATATATTATGAAGTATCCCTATACAGCGTACTTTATTTTTTGTCTAATTATCACCGATAAGGAATTGTTGGTCTTGAAGCGATATATCGGGACCCCACATCGTTCGACAACCGATAACTATCAGCATCCGTTATATCCCAATAACTCTCTCCCGTTATATCGCGATAAGTCTCTTGCCGATACACAACACCACTTGAGACACATTCAGGTCAACGACGGATATCCAGTCTGTTGGGATTGAGATCCGTTGAATCGCAACCGTAGCGTGAAATATAAAAGTTAGGATGTGTGCCCATGTAACCGAACCTTCAAAATGTTACTTTGGATTTTAGCGCAGATTTTACGGTGTGCTTTTCAAAGTGTTCCTATGTCAATCATAACTTGCGCCTTCATTACTTCAAATATGTGATAGTTGTAGACATCGCCAATATCTTGCGACACCTATAGACGCCAACAAAGTGCGGACAAACGACAACGGTTGTAGACGTCGAGGTTTTTGTGACATTGAAGATGTTTAAGGTTTTCTGACATAGCGAAGTCATGCTACTTTGTGACGTCATCAGTACGCAAACTTTAGGAATATGTTTGACGTTAAGTTTGAAATATGGCAATTTTTGCATCCACCTAACAGGTCTGCCTGTCATGATCTGTGCATCACTTAATCTTTGTAGAAAAGAAAGTGCTTTAGTATCAGAATGCACTGTGAATTCTTTATTATTCAAATAACAACGCCATTTTACTAATGCATGAACAATTGCAAGTAATTATTTTTCCTGTGCTAGATAATTTTTTTTAGCATCATTGAATTTCCTACACTCAAAAGCAATGGGATGAAAATGTTTACCAACTATTTGACTTATGACTGCACCTAAATCTTTATTAGATGCATCTGTGGTGATTAAGACTTCAAACTCTTCATCAGGATCGGGATACACCAGCGTAGGGACCGAGGTCAACTTCATTTTTAGTTCTTTGAAACCTCCTTGCTGATGAGCTCCCCACACAAACGTCTCCTTCCCCTGTAGTAAATTCGTCAAAGGTGCGGCGATCATACTAAAGTTTCTAATAAATTTCTTGTAATAAGTAGCCAATCCCAAAAATGATCTAAATTCTGTGACATTAGTAGGCTTCTTCCAATTTAAGATTGCTGTGATTTTAGATGGAACATTTATAACACCTTCCCCACTAACTAAATGTCCCAAAAATAATTGTTCACTTTGAACAAAACTGGATTTTGACAATTTTCCATATAGTTTTCTTTCCGTTAACCTTTCCAAGTCCTATTTTAAATGAGTTACATGTTGTTCTTTAGATTCGCTGTAAATTAGAATGTCAACTATGAACACTTGAACAAACTCATCTATATAATTTGAAAAGGTTTTGTTCATTAATCTTTGATAAGTGGGTGGAGCATTCGTCAAACGAAATGCTATCATTATCTATTTTAAATGACCGACTCTAGTCTTAAAAGCAATTTTATCAACATATATGACCGACTCTGGTCTTAAAAGCAGTTTTATCAACATATTCAGGCTTAATTGACACCTGATTAAAGCCACTACGCAGATCAATCAAAAACAAAAATTTAACACCTTTCAAACGATCTATCAAATCAGATATTAGTGGTAACTGATACTTATCCTCCACTGTAATCATGTTCAGACTACAATAATCGACACACATTCTCAACATTCGGTCCTTCTTTTTGACGAAGAGGATTGGTGTTCCGTACGGTGATTTGTTTGGTTGAAAAATGTCATTTTTCCAAAACTCCTTGATCTGTTTTTTAACTCCTGCTGCTCAAAGAAATTATGCTTATAAATCCCTGTGAAAATAGGGTTACATCTAGATTCTAAGTTAATAATATGTTCCCCATCTTGAGAAGGTGGCCTTTATGATGGTAAATCACTTGGAAAAACATCGCGGAATTCAAAAATCAAATCTTTAACAAAAACATCAATGTATTAATGTCCGTTACAAAATCAGATTTTAGTTTTTCAAGATTTTTAGTGATGTCAAATTTAGGAATGACATTAATGTTAGTGTTTTCTCCCCCCCTTTCATCAGTAACTGCCTCAATTACTAATAACAAAAAAGCATGATTTGTTTCATCTTTTTAGTGCTTTTTAAATTGTTTAACAGATATATAAAATCTTCTATTCCCAATATGTTTATGTTATTTATATGATTCCTATGCAATTTCCTTGAAGGTTATACTTGCAAAACCTTCCAACAATTTTCAGACTTCACTTTCAAGGTGTTAATTTCCCAATTAATTTGAGGATTATGTTCAGTTAACCAAGGCTTTCCTGGTATTAGCTCCTTATTTCCCACATTCATTATTTCACACACAACTTTCATTTTATGACCCTAGATATCAACTTCTATTGTGTCATTTTGTAAATCTAATGTGGATTAATTACCATTTGCCACCTGAAAATGTAAAGGTTTTTCCCTTATGACTGTAAGAATTTTTTTTTTTCTACAAACTTATGTGAAATAAAATTATATGTGGCACCAAAATCTACCATAACTGTTAATGGTTTCTTTCCACTAAAAAGTTTAATTTGATCAAAGTGTGTCTAGTGTCCTCGTTACTTAACTGTCCCAACATAGGTTTGCTGTTAAGAATTTTATTAGAAGAATTGTTCAAACTATATAGTGTAGCTACCATCATAATAAATTCAGCTATCCTAGCTTTTCCATTCATTAGCTTACCCTCCAAAGTTAGCTCCTTAACCCTTATATTTGGTTGACCAAGTTGAGGACTATCAGTTAGTCTTTTTCGTTTCCCACCTTTTGGGCTTCGTACTCAGCTAGGTTTAATGCAATATCTTCTTGGAGACCTTCATTGACATCGATTGTTTTGAGAGAACCTTTATCTGTACAGTCCTTAGCGTAATGATCTGGACCTCCCCATTTAAAACAAGTGACTTTATTTTAGGGTTTTGTGCATTCTGTACTGAAATGTCCCTCCTCTCCACAATTATAACAGTTAATCTTTATTAGTTTTGCACACTCAAATACCCTATGACCCCTTTTCTGACAGGTAGTGCATGTGGGTATGGTGAGATTAGATTTTTGAGCAATAATGGTCGGTTTAAGACTCTTAATGTATCCTCCTCTATTGTTAAATTTATTTCCTGCATTAACACTCTCTCCACCTCTGCATTAACACTCTCTCCACCTCTCCGGTTTCCTCTGAAGATATTCTGCCTTTTCACCTGACTCGCATTAAGACCTTCTACCATAAATTCCTCCTCACCCCACTCTGATACTTTATTCAAATTACCCCTGAGTGATCGAGTTTCCCAATTATACCCTAATTGATCCTCTAATTCCAATGACTTATTTGTAATTCTTTCAAATTAATAAATTTTTGATGTTTCAGTTCTAATTTTAGTATAGGATTCAGATAGTTCAAGAAATGAAACTTAGCCATTTCATCAGTCAAACCTATGACATGACTGCTAGATGAGTCAAATACCACAATATAATCTTTCACAGATCCAGTCTGCTTACAGTTCAACCAGTTTTCTTCTATTCTGGATTTATAGCTGACAAACAAGAAACGCGATTTGATCGCGGATTTAAAAGCTTCTCAATTAGCATTATCAGGAATCAAATTAGACCTTCTCTGAGTGTAATACTAGACAGCAAACAACAAAAGAAGTGTAATCATCGCGATCACAATTTCTAGATTCCAAATAGTACTCCATATAAAAAATCCAAGTATCCAACTCATCAATCGTCTTACCATCAAAAAATGGTGCCTCACTAATAGACAATTTGAGATCTCTTATCTTTTTAGGTCTATCATGATCATCCCCCCTAAAACTGGCATTCCTTTTACTACTCTCACTATTTTGGTCATTAACATCACGCTTGGTCTGAATTAAGCTAATGAGCTCGTCCAATTTCTCATTTGAAACATTTCAATTTTTCTTAGCAACTTTCAATTCACTTTTCAATTTGGAAATTGAAACAACAACAACATGATTATTAAATATTTTGACCAATTTCACAGTGCGTTTCTTTAAAACATTTAAGGCATTCTCCATTTCACGTTACTATGCACAATTTGCGATTATCACACAATGAAATCAAACAAAAAGGAAAGATAGAATATAATTTCGCAAAGAAATTTGCTGCAGATTTGAAGTCCTCAGATAACTCCAATCCAATACTTCTTCTCATTAACAAATCATTCGAAAAAGATCAAAATTTGAGAAATCAATAAGACATTGAAAGTAAGTCATTGCAAATTCAATTCTTCAATTTCCCAAACAATGAAATAGAAAGGTAAGAATTTTCCCACAAATTTTACATGAGCAAAATTGAAAGCTCTTAAAGGTAAAATTCAACCATAAATTTTGCATCAACAAAATTAAAAAGCTCCCAAAGGTAACAATTTAGGGCTTGAAAGTATTGAGTCATTTCTGGATTCTTTGCTCTTCAAGAAGTAAAGTACTCCACTTTCCTTCTCCTCCATTAGCAAATTTCCCATTTCCCAATATATCACATATTTTACTCTCTAATCCTCACATCTTCACCCTTTATGGCTTCCAGCCCTCCCTCTACACATGAAACATCGCTAAGAGAAGGCATGTTTGTTTGGCCTCTAGGTAATTGGAGTGAGATTCAGCAGTGGGTACACTGCCCACCCCACTTGAGTCCTTAGGACTTAAGCACGCCCCACATCTAGCCAGCGGCCGCTGGCAGTGTGGTCACTTAGTTTCCCTCCAATCCCCTACCACTTCACATTGTGGTTCCACCTACACGGGTCAGAACACCCTCACCGTTCACGGCAATCGATTTTCGGGTGAGCAAGCT
The DNA here is from genome assembly GCA_037447655.1 of Zygnema cylindricum. Lineage (NCBI taxonomy): Eukaryota > Viridiplantae > Streptophyta > Zygnematophyceae > Zygnematales > Zygnemataceae > Zygnema > Zygnema cylindricum. The sequence continues at coordinate 13,351 of JBBHKE010000527.1, read as the reverse complement.
TCTCACTAGCTTCTAACCAAAACTTTGATACCATATGTAACGGGATTTCTAACCTCTCAAAAATTCTTATTCCACATGACATTCAACTTGGTGGTCATATTGTATATTTTACATACAATAGGCATATTGTATGGGCCTACTTTCACCTATTTTTGAACTATGTTTCTAACCAATCGAATGCTACTTTTCACTACGTAACATTTACGTGCAAAATTACGCGCGAATCGAAACGCGACTTTACACGGACGCGCGTCACAAATTTCACACGCGAAACTACCGACTAAATTCTATAAAGTGAAAGTGACGTTTCGTACAAAAAATTGTGCGAAACAAACCATCGTGCGTACCAAACGAAATATTGATTCATTTGGTAATTTATAAACGTGCGCCTGAAATTCCGCGGCTAGTTTGACCCTTAACCCGTTACAATGAACACCAATTCGTTATTTTGACCTCGCGTTGTCACCTAAATACACCAATCGCTATATCTTTTAAAATACAACTCTAAATCGAGTGATTTTTTCGCGTACGTCTACTAAATTCATTACTTAATATTCGTAGCACTTAAGTACCCATTTACGAACAAGTTCGATCCACTATTACAGTTACACTTTCCCATGTGCTAAAGTTATAGTTATTTTCTGTCGTTTTCCTCCATAACTTAGAAAAAAACAAGAAAATCCGCATCCGTACCAAAAAATTGAAATTACCACCGTACAAGTTGCGTTACCTTGAAACTTTTTATATATTGTAGTTTGTCGCCTAGCGCGATGTAGGTTGTCGTCTAGTGCGTTTTGACCCACTTTCGTGTCCTTCTAACCCATCTTCAAACTTTATATAAAATCACCTCGCCAGGTGATTTTAAATAAAGTTTCATGAGGTGACCGAATAGGCAGATGTTGTCGCATGTGTCGGAAGTTTTTGACATTTTTTGTGCGCAGAGTACCAAAAAATAACCCAATGCATGTTTACAGTCTGTGCGTGACTTCTTTCCATGCGTTTTTTACCGTACATGGGCCGTGGAGGGGTCTCGACCAACCAACGCCATTTTGCAAAAGCAAATTCCGTGAAAGCGCCTCTCTTTCTCTCCCTCTCCCACTACCACGTATATCTCACAATTGTTGCAATAAAAAACATCAATAATGGTAGTTAATGAAAGATCTCTAAAAATGATTTCTTTTGACTATATTTTGGCGTATTTTGATGTCAAGTAGAGTGAGAAACGACTTAAAAACAAAATCGGGAAACCATGGCGAAATTTTTTAGAATTTGTGAGTCGACGTTATCATAATTTGAGCGTGACGTCAAATTGTCACCAACCTTAAACATCTACAATGTCACAAGTAGCTAGACGTCTACTACCGTTGATATTTCGTAAACGTCATCAATTGTCGCGAGTTTTTTAGTCGTCCACAACCGTCACAAATTACACCCACGTATTCATCTGTCACAATCTATAACGATTTCATTTCTTTACATAGGAATGCTTTGAAAGTAGTACGGAGAATCTTTGCTAAAAACAAAGTTACAAGACTAAAGTTTCGGCTACATGGGAAAGTGCCCTTACGACCATCACATTTCAAAGTAAACTATTTCATTTTAGCACATTTGAACCCTATGATAAGTAGTACATAGAATCTTCACTAAAATCCAAACTTATGCTTTAAACCATAGTTCAAAAGTAGGCGTTTTATGGTAGGCCTTTGGTAGGCGCAAGTTGTGTTATGTGCTTTTCATGTGATCTTCTTTGATGGCTACTTTGATCAGCGACGGTCCGATGACGTTTATTTTTCTATCGAACGATGTGCAACTCAACCATGTTACTTTTTTTTTCATTTTGCGACCAATACAATATGGGTCTTAAGGTCATATTGTATGTTTTGCGTACAATAAGCATATTGTATGGGCCTACTTTCACCTACTTTTCACTTTTGAACTATGCTTCAAACTAACTTTTACACGGGCACATACCGCAATAGAAAAACGTTGTCGATCGCGTCACACGTTTTTTTTTTTTTTTTTGCGACGGAGAGTACACCAAAAAAAATGTTTGTCCATTTGCAATCCGTACGAATTTTCAAATTTGATTTTTGCAGGGGTCTTTGGCAACGATTGTCATTTTAGCAAAAGAGAAAGTCCCCCGAAAGCGCCTCTCTCTCTCCTTCGTGTTTTATCCCACTTCCCCTCAAAATAAATTTGTAGACGTCTACAATTGTCGTATGCAACTGTCACATAACTAAAGTAACGAATAATTATTTAACGATTTCGTTTTCGGCATAGTTGTTCACGGCGTTTAGTGCGAACGATTTAATCGCGACGAATTATACTTAACAAACGCATTGAACCTTTTGAAAAAATCGTAGAAATCGTTTAAGAATTTTCGTCTGTACTATTCCGTACATGTAAACAAAAATAAATTTCACATATACCGCAGTTTGTACATTTTTCGTACATTTTACTTATATTTTCGATATAGTCCGTACATTTTTGGAAAAACCATTTACATGCTTTAAACCGCTTTTCTATGCAACGTGAAGCAGCATGAAAGACAGGCCATTTGACTTGTATTTAAAATGCCTTTACATGCCTTAAAAAGGTTTTTACATGCCTGATATAGCTTTTATATTCATTTTACATGCTTTTTACATGTTTGACGCCATATACACTTTAAATAAAAACAAATGTACATGCCTTA
>JBBHKE010000527.1:0-10646 GCA_037447655.1 Zygnema cylindricum | reverse complement strand
AGCCATTTCATCAGTCAAACCTATGACATGAATGCTAGATAAGTCAAATTCCACAATATAATCCTTCACAGATCCAGTCTGCTTACAGTTCAACCACTTTTCTTCCATTCTGGATTTAAAAGTGACAACAAGAAACACGATTTGATCTCGGTTTTAAAAGTTTCCCAATCAACATTATCAAGAATCAATTTAGACCTTCTCTGAGTATAATACCAAATCTGAGCATCGCTTTTCAGACAGCTAACAGCAAAAGAAGTGTAATCATCACGATTGCAATTTCTAGACTCCAAATAATACTCCATATGAAAAATCCAAGCATCTAACTCATCGATCCTCTTACCATCAAACGATGGTGCCTCACTAATAGACAATTTCAGATCCCTTATATTCTTAGGTCTATCATGATCATCCTCCTTAAAACTGGCATTTCTTTTACTAGTCTCACCCTTTTGGTCATACATATCATTCTTGGTCTGAATTAAGTTAATAAGCTCATCGAATTTCTCATTTGAAACATTTCCATTTTCTTCAACTACTTTCAAATCACTTTTCAATTCGGAAATGGTTTCATCTACAGCGGCAGCATGATTATTAAATCTTTTTACCAATTTCACAATACGCTTCTTCAACACATTCAAAGCATTCTCCATTTCATGTTTCCATGCAGAATTTGTCATTATCACAAAATAAAATCAAGCAAAAGGATAGAAAGAATATAATTTCCCAAAGAAATTTTGCTGCACATTTGAAGTCCTCAGATTGCTCAAATCCAAGACATTTTCTCCTTAACAAATCATTTGAAAATATCAAGATCTGAGAAATTAAAAAGACATTGACAGTAAGTTAGTACAAATTCAAATTTTCAATTTCCCAACATTGAAACAGAAGGTAAAAAATTTCCCCATAAATTTTGCAACAGCAAAATTGAAAGCTCCCAAAGGTAAGATTTAACCTAAAAATTTGCAACAGCAAAATTGAAATCAATCAAAGGTAACAATTTAGGATTTGAAAAGTTTTGAGTTATTTTTGAACTCCTTTGCTCTTGAAGAAGTAAAGTACTCCACTTTCCTTCTCCTCCATTAGCAAATTTCCCATTTACCACAACATCAGGATCTTTTGTTCTATAATCCTCACATCTTCACCTTTCATGGCTTCGAGCCCTCCCTCTACACATGAAATCATTGTTAGGAGACTTGCCAGATACTGGCTGTGTCTATTGGTCCACGTAGAAACAAACGCGTCTCATCCACGGCGGACGAACGATGACGACCTCACTAATGCCAAAGGCCACGGGCTTTCATACAGGGCGGACTTCAAAGCGACGACAAAATCTTTGTCGAAGGATATCTTTCGGACGACACTTTTCCTTCGTGGAAAGGACTTCGCGTATAAAAACAAACGGCTAACGATAAAGTACAAATATTCATTTTGAAAAGGATTTCCAAACGGTTGGTGCAATGAAATGACAAGAACGTACAAATTGTACATTCGCGTAGCGCTGATAGATTTTTTAATTTGCGTTCATCCGTACATACGCCGTCCAGATTTTGTGATTTTCGAATCTTTCATTATTCATGGCCTGCTGAACAGGATCCTACGTGGTTCCAATCGCAATCCAACACGTAATCATTTTTGCCTCGTTGGCATGACCTGATGGAGAAGTGATATAAATATTACTACCAGTAAATGTGGTCGTACGATTACTGGGAACTCTTGATAGAGGTTCACCCTTATTATCGTCAGCAAAAATGTTACGACGTGTCGCAATAAATTAAGTTATGTAGCTGTTTCAAAAAATTTAACATTATCGTAACGGTTACGATAATGTTATATTTTCTTTCGCGACTACTGACATTGAAATCTGACGTAATGCCGGCGCCCTACCATATCACAAACATTATCCGCACGTGTGTTGAATGCATTATTGAAACATATTATAAAATCTTTTCTGACATGTAATGATCCACGTTGTATAAACTACTGTAATTTAGGGTGCGTCTCTATGTACTTCAAACTTATAGATTTTTTATTGTCTCTATGTACTTAAAACTTAGAGATTTTTTATTGTTTCTTAGCGCAGATCTGGCGGATCCGGATTTCGGGTGTCCTATGTGTGTAACAAAATCGCCACTTAGGTGACGACAGATACGCCGACAATGTCATTGACGTCGCTGTCCAACTGTGATGACGACGCTATTTTTCAGAATCGCTTGTGACGCGGATTTTTCGCATTATGTAACCTCCAACGCCTCCACCGTCGTTTGACGGTTGTTCGTTTTTTCCTTTTCATCTATTGTTGGCTCGACGTGAAATGGCATCGGAACCTTGAGACCCCTGCAAAAAAAAAAATCGTAGCGGATAGAAACGGACAAAACAAAACAAATGGTGTATTTCTCTTTGTCGTATTAAACAAAAACGGACAAAACATAGCGAATCGTGTACACTTCCACGTCCCTTGAAGTCGTTTGAGAATTTTCAAACAATACGTCACGCGCGAACATATGTTCTTATTTGTTTATAGAAAATCCCTAATTTTAAAACACATCGCGCATGTGTTTTAAACATAAGGTTGAAGATGACGTTTTTTGTCGTCGAAGAGGGTCGAAAAACACAAGACGACAACATGTAGTACATCTTAAATATGATGATGACGCAAAATGCACTTCTCTTTTTCTCTACTTTATTGTACGGTTGAAACTTACGCGGTACGGCTCTAAGTTTTACAGGAAAACGACAGAAAAAAACCCTTACTTAAGCACACAGAGACCCACCCTTAGTGCCAGTAACTCGAGTGAGGTGATAACGCTAAAGATTTACTAAGTTACCAACTCTACGGTACTGGGGATCGTCAGTTGTATCATTCTGTGGGTACTTTCGCATGTGCTAAAGTTACAGTTATTTTCTGTCGTTTTCTTCCATAACTTAGAAAAAAACGAGAAAATCCGCAGCCGTACCAAAAAATAGAAATGACTACTGTACAAGTTGCGTTACCTTTAAACTTTATTAGTACAGTAGTTTGTTGTCTAGCGCGATACAATTTGTCGTTTAGCGCATTTCGACCCACTTTTGAGTCCTTTCAACACATGCGCAAATTTTACATAAAATCACCTTGCGAGGTGATTTGAAATAAAGTCCAATAAAGTGACGCTGTCGCACGTGTCTGAAGTTTTTTACAATTTTTGCGCGCGGAGTACCACAAAAAAAAACACACTGCACGTTTCCAGCCTGTGCGTACTGTTTTCCGTGCGCTGATTTCCGTACAGGGGCCGTCTCTCTCAATATCACCTGTCTTCACACATACGGCGTATGAAAAACATTGGCCACCTGTCGGCAAGTGGGAAAACGAAAAACGAAATCGCATTTCTGTGCGAAGGTATTTCAGGGTTTCGACACGTCGACAATGTGACGTGCGGACATTACGATGTCACAAAAAATGTACAGCGTGCGGAGAAACGCCTCAAATTGAAGCCGAGTGGAAGTTTCGACTCATTTTGTGTACCACTTCATCTGTCACAATGTTTGTACACGTCTACGTAAGTCACTTTTTTAAGTGACAAGTTATTTGCGTTTACATCCGCTATGAAAGATGTACGGAGAACCTTCGCTAAAAAACAAAGTAACAAGAGTAAGCTTCGGTTACATGCGAAAGTACCCTGTGTGACATTACTGTACTGTACAGATAATTCCTATGGTACACGGAAACATCTTGGAAAACGTTGGGGAAAAACGAATTAAAAAACGTACGAGAATTTTACATAAATCGGTCTAATTCGGCACTTTTTTCGTGCTACATGTGTGCCGATGGGGGTTTAAATTCTGGCATCCAAGATTGTGTTTTCGATGTTTATAAAACTCTAGCAATTTTTCTTGAAAGGTTTGTCACCTTATTCTTTCTCTCCCTGTATCTCTTTGCATTCTTACCTCTTTTCTTCTCTTCATATTTTGTATTCCTGGTTCCTCTTATCTTTTGATTTAACACTAATTTTTCAGAAAATAGTGATTTTTTGTCCTTTTAGGGTTTTGATATTTTTTAGGGTTTCTATGTCAATGGCAGCTATTCCCCTAACATCTCCACCTGTTACAGGATGGAATCCTGTCCTCTCTAATCCACAAGAATCGCCTGTTTCAAGAAGGATTTTTGCAACAGAAGCTTGTAGCATAAATACTGCAAAAAATGCGAGTTTCACAGGGAGAGATTGTTCTGAGTTTTTTGTTTGTCAAAGGCAGTTGCTGAAAGAAAAATCAAAGGTTGTTAATGGAAAGAAAAGTGGAAAAATGGCAGCCAGGGCTGCTGTGATGCAAGCTTCTCCTCTTCCAATGAGCAGCAGTAGAACCGCAGTAGCCAGGTAATCATTTCTACTGATATTTATAGCAGTAATCACGTAATCAATCATTATTACTTTCTTGCGTTTTTTGCCACTTTTCCAGTTTTGAAATTCACAGCAGTAAGCAGACAATGATAATTATAATGTTTTTGCGCTTATAGGCATTTATTTTCTTTTGATTAATTCAGCTTTTTCAGTATTTTTCGTGACGACAGTTCTGTTATTTACAGTAGTAACCAGGTAGTCATTTCTCATTCTATTTCTGTGTTGTGATGATTATTTTGGTATTTGACTTTTTTCTATTACCGGCGTATGATTCGTTTATTTTACAAGCACATTGTTTTATTATTAATTAACGTATCATTTGACTTTTCTGACCATTTTTGATCATTTAGCAATTACTTCTCCCTCATTTCCTAGCTTTTTTCTTGGTAGGTCTTTGTGTTGTTATGCTTGGCGATAAGCTGAAAGTCGTCAAAGAAATATGTATAAATTGTATATTTAGGGTTTTTTTTTTGTGAATGGCTATTTGGCTTTAGTTTTTAGTTTCCTTTTTATATTTTTTCTTTTGAGTGTGTTGTTATACTTGGTAGGCAATAAACATCGTATTGCAAATTGGTTTCTTCCTTCGAGTTTTTCATTCTCTAAATTTTCCATTGCTAACATTGAGGAGTCAAATTTTGACGCTTTGATTTGCCGAATTAGCTTCCCTTTTATTAATAAGTCCCATTTTGTCATATTTTTCAATCATTTCATCTCTTCTAAACCTTCTTGTTTCTCGTTTTTGCTTCTTTTTTTGAGCAAATGCCTCTCGGTTGATTAAAAAATAATGTTGAGACAATTTGGCATTTGCAAATGTTGAGATTCTGTTTTATTCAAAACTGAGGAGCGTCACATATGTTTTTAGTTTATGTTTTTGAATTTATGTATCTATGTCTCTGCTTATGCTACCAGAATTCAAAGTTAAGTTCGGCGGTTTTTTTCCTTCTGTTTTATTTTTATGCAGCAGTTCTCCTGTTGAGGAGCTTCAGAAGCTTCGACTGGTAACTGCTATCAAAACTCCTTACCTTCCCGATGGACGATTTGATTTGGAGGCGTATGACTCTCTTGTAGACAATCAGATAAAAAGTGGTGTGGAAGGTTTGATTGTTGGAGGAACAACAGGAGAGGGTCATCTGATGAGCTGGGATGAGCATATTATGTTAATTGCACATACAGTAAACTGTTTTGGAAATAAAATAAAAGTTATTGGCAATACTGGCAGTAACTGTACACGTGAAGCGATTCGGGCAACGGAACAGGGATTTGCAGTTGGCATGCATGGAGCGTTACAGATTAATCCCTACTATGGAAAAACATCTGCTGACGGTTTGGTCACACATTTCAAGTAAGATTGATTCTCTGCTCAATAATGATACATGCTTTTGGATGTGATTATAGGAGGAGAGTTGAATTTTGGATTGGAATCTGAAGTGTATTTGAAATGTGTTTCTCCTTCATCATTGGAGTTTTTCAATGATCAAGTTGCTTCCGCGCTGCTGGATGTCATAAGGAGAGAAAAAACTGGAGTGAGAATGTGGAGTGTAGTTCTCCTTCAACTCTCTTTCTCATGGAAATGTGCTATCATGAATTGTGTTTAAATGATCTCTTTGTTGAGGCATGCTCAGCTCGAGAGGTTTCGTTCCTTCATGGTCCTTTTTAGGTTTTTCATATGGTTGGGAGTAAATTAAAAAACTAATTTCCTTACTTTGTATTTCTTTTTGTTGTTTCAAATCTCGTAACTGTTAAAAGGGCAGTGATTTAAGTATCTCAAAGCTAACACTCTGCCTTTAATTGGCAATAGGACTTGTTTATATTGGTCCGTTGGAAAAACATGCTCCATTTTCTTCGTGGCAGTTCAGTTGTATTTTAAAAACAATATTGTCTTGTACTCCATGTAATTGTTGTTTTAAAATATATTCCTATGTATCATGGAATAGCATGTCGCAGGGATGTTGTCAAGTTTTTAAGTAAAAGAGCATAATTTGTTAAATTATGAGATAGTTGGTCACACTATATATCTATATACATCAATAAATAAAAGATCTGTATAATGAAGCTATATGGACAAAGTGCATAATGGCAATCTTTATTTCATGTGGTTTAGGATCTCAAAGGTTTTGGATTAATGTGAGTGGAATAGGTTTTAATACATATGCCTTTTGATTTTTGCTTCTGAATTGAAGTTAAGGATTTCAGGTTCTATGACTGGTAATGTACGCTGGTCAACCTGTTAACGAAACCGAAAAAAAAAATGTTTTGCCTTACAAAACTTTCACCTAATTCAGTTTAATGAAATATTTCCTTATAAAGTTTGATGATATATTGCCCATCGCTATCAGTTGTAACATTTCTAGGGCTCTAAAACGTCTTAACTTTATTTTCAACCGTTTGGCTTGCTTTCTGAGTTGAGAGATAAAGGCCTGTTGGTCGGTTTTGCCTTTCTTTTGTAAACAAATCGACTGTTTGAAAATAAAGTTAAAGTCATCAGCATTCAGGATAAGGCACATATCACTTAAAATAGAGTGCATAACATTTACAGGTTTAAAAGAGGTTGGTTCTTTTTAGTCGTAACCCTTTATGGAAGTATTTTTAGCATGCGAAACGAGGTTTCACAGTTCAATGGTGAGTCTTGGGCGAACTTTTATTATTATCTTTAGTCTTGAGCTTTTATTGAAGTTTTTTTAATACTTACTGGTAAGAAGAGGTTGACTCTTTTTAATTGTAAACCTTTATTGACATATCCTTAGCATTTACAGGTAAAGAAGTGGTTGATTCTTAAAGAAGTATATTTAACATTACAGGTAAAAAAAGGTCTATTCGATTTAGTCTTAAGCTTTCATTGAAGTTCATTGAAGTAAACTTGACATGTTAAGTTGTGTTTCACAGGTCAATGATGAGTCTTGGACCAACTATTATTATTCATTTTAGTCTTAAACCTTTATCAAATTATCTTTAACATTTTCAGGTAAACCTGCTCTTGAAGTATCTTTAATATTTACAGGTTAAAAGGCCGTTGATTCTTTTTAGTCTTAAGCCGTTATTAAAGTATATTAAACACTTGAAACTGTGTTTTACAGATCAGTGATGAGCATCGGACCAACCATTATTGTTCTTTTAGTCTTAAGCTGTTATCAAACGTCTCTTCAGGTCGATTCTTTATAATCGTAAGCCTTTATTAAAGTATGTTTAAAATTTACAGGTAAAGAAGAGCTAGATTCTTTTAAATCCTAAGCTGTTGTCGATTTATTTTTAACATTACAGGTGAAAAAGAGGCAAAAAAAGAGATTGATTCATTTTAGTTGGAAGCCTTCGCTGAAGTATCTTTAACATGTGAAACTGTGTTTCACATGTCAGTAAGGAGTTATTATTTTTCTTTTTAGCCGTAAGCTTTTATTGTAGTATCTTTAACATTTCTGGTAAATAAGAATCTGGATTTTTTTGGTTGTAACCTTCAATGGAGTAAGTTTAACATGTTTCACAGATCAGTGTTGAGTCTTGGACCAACCATTATTGTTCTTTTTAGTCTTTAGCCTTATTGTAGTATTTTTAACACAGGTGAAGAAGAGGTTGATTCTTTTTAGTCGTAAGCTGTTATTGAATCATATTTAATGTTACAGGTAAAGAAGACGCCGATTCTTTTTAGTCATAAGCCTTCATTGAATTATCTTTGGCTGTTGTTATCAAAGTATCTTTAACATTTACAGGTAAAAGAACCGGTTGATTCTTTTGCCTCTTAAGCCTTTATTAAAATGTTAGCCTTTATTGAAAGTGTTGTTAACAGCCTTTATTAAGTATCTTCAATATGTGAAACGGTGTTTCGCAGGGCAGTGATGAGTCTTGGACCAACCATTATCTATAACGTTCCTGGGAGAACGGGCCAAGATATTCAACCTCGGGTGATAGAGTCGCTCTCTTTGGATCCTAATTTTGCCGGAGTGAAAGAGTGTGTCGGAAATGAAAGAATTGGGGGATACTCCCAACAGGGTTTTACCATTTGGTCAGGAAACGATGACCAATGTCACGATGGGCGATGGGATCATGGGGCGAGAGGAGTCATATCGGTTATGAGTAACCTTATCCCTGGTATGTTGCAAGAGGGAGGAGAGAGAGAGGGAGAGAGTGAGAGAGAGGGAAGGATGGGGCGAGAGGAGTCATATTTGTCATGAGTAAACTTATCCCTGAGAGGGAACAGGGGGAGAGAGAGGGAGAAGAGAGGGAAGGATGGGGCGGGAGGAGTTATATCTGTTAAGAGTAATCTTATCCCTCGTATGTTGCGAGAGGGAGAGAGAGAGAGGGAGATAGTGTTACCGGTTAATGTTTTTATGTATAGTCCTTTCCGTTCCGTTTTACTTACCGCTCCGGCCCGCTATTCCGAACAGCGAGAGCTTAATCACTGAAAGCGTTTTCATGTTGTTTTTGAGGTGATTGTAGGATTATCGAGGGAGCTCATGTTCGAAGGTCGAAATAAGGAGCTTAATGCGAAACTGATGCCTTTGATTGAGTGGCTATTTGTCGAACCCAATCCTATTGGTTTAAATACTGCTTTGGCCATGCTTGGCCTTGTTAGGCCAGTTTTCAGACTGCCATATGTGCCACTTTCCATGAATAAGCGAAAGGAGTTTTTACAGATAGTGGAAGATATAGGGCTTGAGCACTTTACAGGATCCGTAGCCGTGAATTTGCTTGAAGACGACGATTTTTCTTTAATTGCTAGATATTGACTGGTGTAAAGGCAGATTCTTTTCTGCGTCCACCCTCTTTTTTTTTTAATATATTCAAGTGTAAGGGAGATGTGCATTTTTCTAATCGTATGTTTAATCCAATTGTCTTTTACATTTCTTCAAAGTAGTCAGTGAGAGAAAAAATGGTGTTTTGTTGAATTCCATGATGAAAGTGCATTCTTGCACTCACAAATGGAGGACAGAATTGCAGGTAAAAGGATTGTTTGAAATTGTGCAACTTCTGCTATTTTTGCCTCTTTGGTGAAAGGGAAGACTTATATTTGCCCTTCCTTTTGTGAAAAGAGCGACTTTGGAAGGAAGGTTCTTCCATCATCAGACCAGGGCAAAGGCTTTTTTTCCTGGTGATGTGTACTCCCGCCAGCAACTGTTTGAGTTACAAGTATAATCTTTGCGATGCTTTTAGTTTGATGATGTCAATTACCTATAATGGGAGCGTATTTAATGTCGTGTTTGGAATGACCCAGTGGGATTATGTTTGTCTAATTTGATATTTTGGATTTGCAAATTTGGTGTGCGACTCCGCAGTTTTCTTTACACTAAGAACTTGAAGGAATTTACACTAGACAAAGTATAAGCGACTGAACAAATGGTGATTAGACGTCATAAAAACAGTCCTCGCGTTTGCTAAATTTTGCAGACTTGAGATGTATTGCTGGATTACTTGGACATATGGAAATTGTTTTTCAAACAATAGTTGATAACTGGAAAAGTAGATGGCGGCAAATGCACGGTTGGTGCTTGTTTACGTGGTTCTGTAGCCATAGTAAAGCCAGGTCCATTACTCCAGAAGCACTTGTCATTCGGGAGCTATGGCACAAATCTAGTTTGCTCGTTCTGTCAACCTGTGTGCAAAGGTCCTTAAGTTCAGAGTACAGAGGAAGTCAAAAGGTAAAACGGTAAGACAAAAAACAAAAATCGCAAACAGAAAATGACAACTAAAATTGACAAACTAAGGACACGGTGAAAACTACCGCAAAACCAAAAATAAAATATCAAGTGGCCTTTATTGGTGCTTGAAATTGACGTGTGTAAAGAATTGGTGGTTATCTGTATGAGTTTACTACAATAATTGAAACAGATTTCGTGGAAATGGCACGCAATGGCCGACTCCTTTTCCTGCCCTATACTATGTAAGAGGACATTTGTAATACAATATGCAAAAAAATACGCAATACAACGCAGGACCCACTAAATGAATATAGAGAATTCCAAAATCAATGGTGTAATGTTGTCCCCCAGCCGGAGCTGACTCTCACACTCAAGCTGCATCATTGATCCATACATCGAAAAATACCCTCATGACTCCCTTGGGAAAGTAATAGCTCGACCTCCCGATAATATCCGGCCAGGGTTTATTAAATGAGTCGTAACTTCCCCACAACCGACGAGGGGTGGCATTCTGTTGATAACTTGCTTTCACAACCTGAGGTCCTTGCTGGTCACTTGTGAGAACCCTAAATTGGATTCTACAACGGGTTGCATCTGCGTCGCGTCCTGAAGGATCTACCAATTCCAAAAAAAGACCAAGAGCATCTCT
>JBBHKE010000525.1:73937-105712 GCA_037447655.1 Zygnema cylindricum | reverse complement strand
CTAAAAAACCCTAAAAAACCCTAAAAAACCCTAAAAAACCCTAAAAAACCCTAAAAAACCCTAAAAAACCCTAAAAAACCCTAAAAAAACCCTAAAAAAACCCTAAAAAACCCTAAAAAACCCTTGGGCATTTCGACCAACAGTATATTAACCATCTTTGCTCGTACAACTGTTGAGGCTTCGGATACCTATATGATTTCTCCAAGCCTCTTTTGAAATAGCAATATGATATTGAATGATAACACTAAAGAAACAAGTTGTAGAGTTGGCGTAGTTAATAATATAGGCAGTACTTGTTGATTGCCCTAATGTTGATACGGATATAAACTCAGAAGACAATAAAGTTTACCATAATTTGTCTTCTCCCACCGGTCACTACTTGTAACAACATGCGGACTACTTACACCCAATTAATGAAATTAGCATTAGTTGAAGTTTGAACACATAAATGTAAAGTTCGAGAGAATTGAAACCATTCATTTAAACGTGGAGTTCCACCTTTTTTACCTCCATATTGAACAAGCCTATTCTAATAAAGCAAATCTAAAATGCCAAAATTCATTCACATGACGACAAACATGAATTACATTTAAAATATCGACTTGACGTTTGTTGTACTTTTGAAGAATTTAGTTTTTGTACGACTAAATTTTTTCTCGTACGGAACTGCGTTTTGGGTGAAAACAACAGGAAAAAGTCGATACTTTAATACATGGGGACATACCCATAAGAACAATTTGAAAAGTTACACTATAAAATTTGCGCTAAAATCGAAAGTAACATTGTAAAGATTCGGTTACATGGGCACACGGCCTTACTACAATGAGGATTCTTGGATTCAAATGTTTTTCTCGCACAATTGCATAGGAAATCGTCAAAGGAATCATCCATATTGCCAAAAGCCTCCGCTGCAAATGGGACCAGAGGTCGCAAAAGTCAAAATTTTACATAACCGAAACTGACCGGTTTTTTTTTTCCAAAATTTGAGTAACCGATGCCCGACCGGGTTATGTCACGCTCCAAAACTGTTAACAGTTAACCGACCGGCGTTTACGAAAATAAAAGTTAACCGAAACTCGATTTCTCGCGACTAACCGTGCCCGCCCGTAACCGAAAAATTACAAAATTAATTGATGTATGAGGTATGAATAAGCCAATAATTACGATTTGTCGCGTTCCCTAAGATTTGCGTAATGAATAGTGTTTACTACCGTGTCAGATTTGTGACGCTTTGTCGCGTTCCCTAAGATTTGCAAAATGAATAGTGTTACTACCGTGTCAGATTTGCGACGCTAATCATGATGTCACGTACTTCCACGGTACCAAAGAGTACAAAGTACAATAATGTTGGATTGTATGGACAGTACAAATTTTTTTTTTTTTTTGGTTTTTTGGTTAACCGACCATTTTATTTTTTCTGGTGAATCAACCGACAACAACCGCCCGGCCCCCAAAATTTGGCAACCGAATCCGTTCCGGATCCGGCGCGCGGGCGGTCGGTTAACGGTCGGTCACGGTTTCGGTTGACCGTTTGCGACCTCTGATTGGGACAAGGCATCGATACCGGCGCATCGCCTTTGGACAATAGAAATCATCGGTTCAGTTCATCTGATCGATCGCCGATGCGGATGGAAGCGCATCTCAAGCTCCGCAGCTCAGCCGTTTTGTAGTTTGGGGGTGATCTTGTTTTATGTACTGACTTTTTGTCGTCATTTGGTCGTACGGACGTCCACCTGGTGCTGCCCCAGCTGAGATGAGATGCGACAAAATCCATCATCATGCTGTAGCTGACATCTGGAGCGTTCATTGCATGCAGATCTCTCGAGATATTTGTCGATGGCGTCGTGTCACTTTCGATCGCAGCTGCTGCACGCGGAAGCTGTCCGGCAAGCGAGATTTTTACAACGGACCATTGGGCCCCCGACAAGTAGGCAAATGGGCATGGTTCGCGTGACAACGCAGCCGTAAAGACATATCCGTACGCAGGCAACAGATAAGCATTTAAAAATGCAGCACGTGTCGGTTGTGAATGTCCTTTTTTGTCACATTCACACGTGTGAGTTGTGCAATTAACCTATTCATGCGACTTTATTTCTGGCCTTCGGGAAATCGTTATGGATCAGTTCCCACGGATGATACCTTCGATGAACTTCGGCTTGATTCTGTGACTGGATCCCGGCCACTCCGCGCAGCCCTCCTCCTGCGATATTCTGTCCGTACACATCACTTCCTGCGTGACCTTATGTCCTTTTCATCACCTGCTCGACATCACAACGCAGCAAATTATGACATCACTCTATTTAACAATTCTTGAAGCTCCATCATACGAAACAAAAGTCACAAAACTGCAGTACAGTACTGTACTGTACTGTGCTGTACCATCACGTTGCTGACGACTTCCATGACGTCATTATGATGACGTGACAAGCCGGCGGCACACAGCACCATGTAGTGTTGGGTATCGAGGACCTTTTGCCAATATTCGATATATATCGAATTTCAGGTACCCGATAATCGATATATCGTTTCGATATATCGAAAACAAAACCATCGCGATATATCGTCAATATATCGTCTCGCCGATATTACGAGGCATTAAGAAAAAAGAAAATTTTCATTTTTTTTTTTCAAACCAACCCCTCCCCCCCGCGCGCTCAGTGGGGGGGGGGGGTATATCCGTATGATTTTTTTTACGAGTTTCCGTACTATGACTGTACGGACACCCATTTTTTGCGATATATATCGCGATGATTTATGTTGGTCCCGGTACGATGTATCGAGGAATCTGCTCGATCGATATTCGATATATCGAATATCGAAATTATCGCGACGTGAATTTACCCGATACCCAACACTATCACCATGCCTTTGCTCGACCGCTGCATGACATCGGTGACGCGGCGCGGGCGCCAGGCCACGAGGGAAGATCTTTTGCCGCGAGCTGTGGCCGAGAGGCACCCGCGGGAGATTTTCCCGCAGCGACCGCTCGTCCCGAGCCACAGAGAAGATCTCGTGCCGTTTCCCGTCTATTTTCCGCCGACGTGGCTCTGCGTTATAGGAAGAGGTCGGGGCAATCTTTTTCCCGTGAATCTATTTGCCAGCGGATATCCTTACAATCATTTCAAAATTTCTGTCCACAGGCGAAGGCCATATTCACTCCGCCGACACTCGCTCGCCACCTGGCGGATGGAGGCCGCAACTACAGTACTGTACTGTACAGTACAGTACTGTACCTAACCGCCGCCGTCCCCTATAAGGCAGCGCGGCCGGCTGAAGTACCTGCATAACCACCGCAGGCTTCCGAGTGCGCAGCAGCAGCCAACGCCTCTGTGAAGACAGCCGGTCTCCGCCATGAACTACTCCAACATGAACCAGCAGCGGCTGCCGTGGCTGGAGCTCCTGTGGATCACCACCTACAGGTACGGCGCACAGACGATGGAACTGTGAGACATAGTCACGACATGCAGCGAGTGCAGTCACAACAATTACAGTGGCTGCAGTATCGTCCAATGGATCCTAGCGGAAGTAGCGGTCTCTGGGCTGGGGTCGGCTGCAGATGCCCTCGAATGTAGCGTGCTTCGAACCATTTGATACTGGACAATGTCGATCGTCGCTGTACTCTTCTTTAGTAGTGTGACCGCAAATGCCGGTCCCTAGCTTTCCATCGGATGAAGCGTGCGGCGAGCAATGTAGATTCGCAGCATTGTACGATTTGCAATTCCGCAAACGCTCCGATGCCCATGGCCGTCTGCCGCTTGGAAGCCACGGGCGCATGCGTTGGCACTTGTAATTGCCGCTGAGAACAATAATTGGTACGGAAACAGTTAGGTTAAAGATGGCTCTCACAGAGATATTGTCCCTGAATGGAGAGAGATCGAATAGTGTCGCACCACAAGGGTAAACCGGGCCGGAGATCGTTTTCAATAGCTACTATGTCTTGGACTTTCCGTACACAGACACTCTGTTGGAGACCTTTCTGTTCTCATCGTACGGAAGTTTGAGAGCCGTACTCTCATTGCATCCGAGATTCGTTATGAGAATGCGGACAAAATCTGAAATGTCCGAAATGTGTTTCTTTCTCTTTGGTTTGCTGCAGCGGGGCGCGAGTGAAGATGTCCACGAGTGCGGTCCTGAGTGCCCTGGGGGGTGCAGCGAAGTACTCTCTCGCCACCCCCCTCAAAATGAAATTGGCACTCAGTCTCAGAGAGGTAAGACTCCATTTCATCCCTCTTCACGGGAATGTGGCAATTATTCGATTACATAAACTCCTTTTAGGTGGGAATTTTGATCAATTATTCAATCATACGAATACAAAGTCAATAGATGAATATTTCCTTATTCTAGCAACCACTTGAGTGTAGATTTCTTTCGTTTTAGCAAATATGGTTTTCTCCGAAACAACAAACCGTGAGCCTTGAAGTACTTTACCGCCCCGAATACTTCTCCTGGTTACAGCAATTTCAATGATCGTGTTAAATTGTAGCGGCAACACCGGTCTCTGGTCTGTGATTATCTCCAGTATCGTATAAAGCATTGTCTGCATTAGGAATTGCGTGTGACGTGACAGTTGAGGGTAATTTCTTGGAGGTATTCCATGAAACTGATGTTATTCATTCCTAGAGGGAGTCATCTGTGGCTAATTCTCAGTCGGAAATGTCGGTGGCAGAGTCGGAGACTGGCGGCAGTGGAGCCGAAAGATCGCCCGGCCATGGCGATGGTGCAGCACCAAAGAGCTCGCTATGAGGTATGGGGATTACCTCTATTTATTGATTCCTAACATGGTTCGATAAGGGATTTTTAGCTTGATTCTCTTGGACCTTGACGATCTCTTCCTGATTCCCTTTTGAATTTTCTATATCAGACCTCGGATGGTTTTTTTCCCGCCTTTTTTAGTTTCCCTTGAGCTGAGAAATCAATGCCTGTGAACGCCTTTAGTCGTCGAATAGACCACCTTGACTTCAATGCACATTCTATAGCAAATTGTATTCTAGTCTTCTTCCTTTCAAGAAGTTGGAAAATGTAGTAATATGGTCTCTTGTATCTTAAATACCTTCTGCTAGTAATATAACCATGTTAATTTTACATCTCTTTTTTGCAGGCACTGTATGCGGCCTCTCTCTACACTCAAGCTAATCTTTTGGGAAATTCCCAAACCTTCAACTTTATCCCTGACACTTGTGGAGGTTTTGATTTTGGAGCGTTCTCCATCGCTCCTTTAGGTACTTTTAACTCCTGTTTTACACCCTTCCTCACTTAGCTTTTCTGAATCTTTATTCGTACCGATCACCCACAGGGTGAAGCTGAATTTTAATCGGCTCTGTTTTAAATAGTCAAATAGTTTTATAATATCGGTTTGTTTTTTATGACAGGTCGACCTCGAAGCAAACCATATTTCTCAGGGAAGGTGGATTTTAACGACTTCGAATTACTTTTGGATGATGAACTGAGTTCGATAGATGTACGCTTCTGAACTTGTTGCTTTATTGTTTCTTACCTTTATTGATTCATTGTTTTGTTTTCAACTACCATAGAACTAATGACGTGTGGTTTTTTTTTTGACTACTTGATGTGGGTTCGTATTGCACAAGATTGTCGCTATTTTCTCAAGGTCAAAGACGAGAGGATTTCGGTTAAGGTGGTACTGTAAATGTAAACGAAGGTATATAGTAATGTCTTGAAATATAAAAAAATGTCAGAAATATACCTGGTGTTTACTTTCTTTTTGTAAGGTTTTGCAGAATCTGACAGAGAAGCTCCTGAGTGAGAAAATGGGGGAGAAGGAGAGAGATGAGGACTCTGTAGTGTTGAGCAAAGCTGAGTTGGTGACAGCTGTCAGAGATTTCATCAATCAGCGGGACTCTCGGGTAAGCTTTTACTTCATTGCTCCTCACAAATTGAAATTCAACTTTACTTTCTTGGAGAAATTTCCCAGAAATTTGTGAGTTGAAGATACCTTTCTTCCTGAGTGCTCGGTTCTCAAGATTTGAAGTTCTGGTTCAGGTAGGGTGATGTACTGTGTAAAATCGTTAGAGAAAATGGGTACAGGTCTTTCTTGGGATTTAGGACTAGATCTATCTATTTCCTTTCTTTATTGCTCGAGTGTTTGTTCTCGGTCTTTGCAAGCGTCATGGGATGATTAATTTTTGACAGAATCATTTCTTATTATTATTTATTTATTTGATGTTATTCATTTTTTAGGTTTACGCTGTGTCCTTTTTATGTGGAAGATTTTTGCTTTGTTAGAATTTTTGTTGATTCTTGTTCGACATGAGTTTACTTCAATTAAAATTTGTTTTTCCTCTATACTGATGTTTTTGTCGTGTTTCTCTCTTTGTGCCCTTTTTCAGTCCTGGAAACACATCTCTTCCGTCCAGAAAGAGGCGGCAGCTGCCATGGGCTACTCCAAACACCTGGAAAAGGTAAAATGATGGCAGGAATTATCATAGTCACACTAACTCATATTTGAAAGAATCATTTTCCTTTCTTGGAATTCTTTGTCGCCAGTTTAAACTTTCAACATTCAACTAAAGGTTATTAATCGAACGTTTAATTATGGGTTCACACCCAGTTTCACCTCCTTCAATTTACTTACGGTTGCCCGCCTTCGATGTCCATGGCAGTTATTGGTGGAGCAAAACTCGGTGATGAGGGAGCAAGAGGAGGAGATTGCTAAGCTGAAGGCTTCCTGTGCTGCCTTAAAGGTGATGCCACCCGTCCTCTCTTCCTATCCCTTTATTTTTGGACTTTTTCTATTTCACGTTTTCTCCCCTTCCTCCCTTTTCTTCCCTTTGCAATTTACTTTTTGCCTGACGGTCGTGCAGTTTTCTGTGCGCAGGCTGAGAAAGAGGAGGCCGCGTCTCGCAGCGTCACCTCCGACGCGCGGCTGCACGCAGCGATGCGCGAATGCAACACGCTGCGACGCCTCAACGCGCATGTGAGTGCTGCGACAAACAGGCTCGGCGCGGGTTCGGATTGGGTTCGGCTTCTGATTGGCTGTCGGCTGGTTTCGGTTTTCTGTTTGGAACGCGATTTGAGATTTGAAAACCAAACTGACTTTGGATTATGCCGAACCGATCTAAACCGTTGGATCGTTAAGATTTTTCTAGAGTCCAGAAAATGCGCATGTGTGAACACGTTTTCGGCGCCCGTACTGCTGCGCGGCTGTACGGCACAGCCGGTTTGACAGCTCGTATTGTTTTAATGCTGTCATTTTCAGTTTTTAGGGTCTACTGTTGGGACGGATCAGTCTTGTTACTGGCGAAGCTGTGTTGGCCTTTTACTGTTTTTTGTGCAGCGCTCTTTACTTGACAAATTGGCACTGGTGTTCTCGGCCATATTTTAGTGTGTAATACTGTTTTTACTGTGCAGATGTAGCTGTGTAACTGTAGTTAGTACGTAATTTTCGTACTGCAAAAGTTTCTTTTAATGGCTGGATGTAGTAAACACTGAAAGATCCCTTCAGGTCCTCAGGCAGTTTTCTGGCCTAGTAGTTTCACAAGACATGGATGATTTTGGAGTTAATGGCGCCGCCTCTCACCGGATGGTTTGCAGTTGGAGGTTCGCTGCTTCGAAGCAGAGAGTGAGAACGAGGTGTTGAGGGGACATTTGTCACACCTAAGTCATGTGGGAGAGGTAGCAGCGGCCGCCGTAGAGGCTTCTCTTTCAAGGGAAGGTTCTCTGAAAGAAGGTGGAAATGACTTGGAGTCGTCTTTTTCTGCTGCGGCGATTCAGCAGGAGGCACTCACTCGGACTATTGCAGTTGCTTTGGTACGTCTTTTTGTACTTTTTGGAGTTTAATTGCAAATTAGTTTGGTTAATTGACTCTCTGAGTCTGTTTGATGGTATGGCACAACACTAACAAATGTAGAGCCAACACTAGTTGTGAATTTTTGGTTTTTAGGAAACGCATTATGAAGGAATTAGAAAGCTAACACTTCTGCAAGCACTTTTTGTTTTCCAGGAAGGTCTAGAGACTCAGAGGGAGAAGGCAGAGGCCATGGCCGGGAAGCTCGATGAGCAGCTGGCCATGGCGGTGGGGGAGATGGAAGAGAGGGAGACGCACATCAACTGGCTTCAAAACTCTTTGAAAGACTTGCAGAGGCGCAAGGCACAGGTGAGAGATTGGGGCGGGAAGGAGGGGGAGGGAGAGGAGGAAAGTGTGATTTTTATGTTTTGTAATGTCATGCGTTGTGTTATCTAATTGTTTTCGTTTTTAACTTATTCCATCGTAAGCAAAGGTTGACAAAATATTTTTTTCTCTCTCTCTCTCTCTCCCTTTGCAGACGGAGAGATTCGTGGAGGAAGAGCTCCGAAACGAGAGAGACGGACAAGTGTCAGGCAAAGAGGGAGCCTCCCATGATGAGCTGGTGGTGAGTCAAAACTGAACCTCCTTTAATTTTGTTATTCGTTTGATTCCGTTTGTTTTTCATTTTGTTTTGTTAATCTTGTTAACCATCTGTATCTCTTAAATAGGTTTTTGAACATTTACAGGAAGTGAAATCTCACTGGAAACTGGTTCACATTTTTTGAAGCTCTCTTTTTGAAGCAACAAGGTTCTGATGAGAATCAGGGTTCTGGTTTTGTGTCCAGGCGCTTTTGGAAGTGGAGAGAAGAAGGTATTCTGAGGAGGCGGAGAGGCTGGAAAGAGAACTGGAAGTGGTGGAGAGGGAGAGAGGGGCCGCAATTTCCCATATTTCTTCCCTGGAGGACTCCCTGGAGAGAGTGGGCGAAGAGGCACTAGGAGTAAGTTGAAGTTTCAGTTACAGTTTTATATTATTTTTGGCCCTTTTCTTATTGTTTCCGGAATCTGTTTGAATAGTTGTTTTTTAGGGTTTACTTAGTAAATAGTACGGAGAAGGCTTAATTTCTTGCAACTTCGTAAGAATCCTTGATTTTCCAATTGTGTTTGAACATTGCAATTCCTTTATAATAAGTTGACTGAAATAATCAATGTCTCAAGTAAAATTTTTACAATTGACTAAAAAGCAATACTACAAAAACGTTTTAAAAAGGGCGATGTTGTAATTTTGACAATTGATAATTTGACATCTGCAGACGTTGATGTCGTCTGAAAAACTTCAAAATGCTATCCACATGGCGTACTCCTCTCCCTCTAAAACCTTGCGATGCGATTTTTTCATTGAGTGGGAAATGCCGAGGAAGTTTTCGAGGGAGTTTCCCGGTGGAATTGTCTTGAACGAGGAATTTCAGGTAACTTTTTCCTTCTTTTCCCCTGTTTTCACCTCTCTTTTTCCCCTCATTTTTGTATGTTGACTGTAAACTATATTTTCTGGTTTGTGTTGTCCACTCATATGCTTTTGTTTTCTCTTTTTCTATTTGTTACATGTCGGTAATTCTATGGTCTCTTACCTGTTTGAATGATGCTTTGTTTTCTTTTGCAGAAATCGTTGAATTCCGGGAAAGTGTTGTTGGTGGAAAATCAAAAGTAAGGGGGATGAATTTGTGACTCTCGAGTAGACAGATAATCAAGACTTTATTTTTCAAATAGGTGGAAAATAGTGGTGAAATGCGGATTTTTGGAAGTTGAAAAAAATGGAATTAGGCGTTGCGTGGACTGGACTGCGATTTAAATAAAAGAGTTTTTTTAAATCAAGAGTTTCTATCCATCTTCAGTCCTGAAATCACATCATCTATCATTGGTCTGGATGAAGGCTTTTCAGGTTTGAGTTTTATTAGGATTTTAGGATTAGGTTGTCTCAAACTAAGTTGCAGATTTGAGTGTCTAGTGTGGATTTGAAGAGCTACCTATGTTTTGTTTTGTACAATGTATATAGATTAGACCGATATCAGTCAGATTTTCAAATAGACAAGTTAGGCAGGTGGTAAGGGAGCATGAAGATATGCTCCCTGGGTTTGCCTCAATCAGGCACATTTGTGAACTAAAAACATCATCCGAAGGATGATATGAATAATGATTGAGGTTTAAAATTGAGAAGACCAATTTAGAGGAGATTATGTACTTCTTTCATTACAGTTGCAATGTGGTCAACTGCTACGCATGTGCATCTAACGCAATGTGACAATGCGATACTTTTAAAATGCGAATTCTGATGACCATTGCAGGAATGATGTGATGGAAAGTGTTGTTTTCGACGAAACATACAAATCCGAATCCCGCACACTTTATTTCAATATGCAGACAAATTCAGAGCGATGATACTCTTTTTTTGGTCCAGGGGAAGAAAAAGAATTGAAACTTTACCATTGTAAAATAATCAAATAGCTTACCAGTCGTCCGTGATCGGAAAGAGACAAAATAGAGCACATGTCTCTGTACGCCTTGAGAAAAAAAACGTTTCCAGATTGACCTATATAGATCTATTCATTTTAACCATAAATGCCAATGCTTCTTCCACTTTCGAGAAGCACGCATAGAGATAAAAGTACTCACAGAGGGCATAAAAAAGGGATAAAACCGGCTTGAAAAAATGTAAGTCACAAAAGGGGAAAAAAATGGTGCCTTTTGTATGTGCATAGCATTTACACAACACACGTGAAACAAACAGTTTGTAATTTCAGTTAAAGTCATTCACCTTATATCTGCGGTCAAAATTCCAAATGCCAATTTTATGACATTTCCGGGTACATTCGGACTAGTTCGTATAAAAGCTGCCTGTCACATGACAACCATAAAATAAAATTACTCCAACCCTAAAATTAATTTCACCTTTCGTACTGTAGTAAATCCTACACAGTAGAATAAAAACACTCATTGGTCTGAAGCGAAGGAAAACAGGAAAAGCAGTTTAATGTATTCCAAAAATCGATTAATCAATGAAAACAATACTTTGCCCCATGCATTTCTTGTATCGTTGAAGAACTTTGCCCCGGTGTTGAGGATAAATCGTACAAATTTAGGGCAAACTGTACGTAAATTCAAATAACAGTACAAGTCGTATGATTTACCGTTAAGACAAGGTAAAACTTCGGTAGTGTACTTACCCTATCAAAAAGCCTGAATGGCACCAAATATAAGCCCTACATTGCTTGTTTTTGACAAATTCTTATCAAATATTTTACCTGAAAACTATAGTAATAAGGCACAAACTTTGGCTTATCCACTTCATTTCCTTGTCGATGAATGAGTTCTTTGGCGGCATCACTACCACCTTCTAAAATTTCTTGCCTCACGTCCTCGATTCCTTGACTTACGGCCTGTTCCTCTTCCAGTAGGGCTTGCTCTGACTTGCTTTTCATCACTGTTTTTGAAACGTTTACTTGTTTACCACTTAAAAGAGCCTATATACAAGCAATAAAATCAAGTTCAGCATTCATTTCAGAAGCAAGAAATCAACCGAGTTTGATATTCCTTCTACAAGAAAAAGAATCAGACATGTTCAATGATCCTTTTAAAAGCAAGAAAACCAACCAAGTTCAAAACTCCTCCTACAACGTACATAAAAATGACACGTGCAATAAGGACAAAGGACAACAACCGCTTACATAAGGATGCATCAACATGCTGAAACCAGCATTACCCAAACAAAGATCATTATAACAATTATTCCAATAAGAGCCTCGTGAGCCCCTCCAGGGAAGCTCGTTGAGGAAGTTGCAAACACGCCGAAGATCCATAGTTGCATTAGTCAATTGAAAGAGGATAAAAGCTTGCACTTGTTGTAAAGCCACGAATATACGCCACGTCCACAACGCGCGAACAAACGCCGTCCACAAGCACGTAGACACTCGTTCAAAGCAACACCCAAACAACCAAATATCCCAGCCGCCATCGAAATAAAGTCATTTATAACATCTCCGAGCCCATAATCACACTACTTCTTAGCCGCATCAAGACCACTCCGACATGTTGAGCCGCAGCTTGACCAACGACAGTATCCGAGGTAAGAGTTCGCCAAAACAACGTCACCAAATATGTGACGTGCACCATCGAGTAGTACAATATCAATCCGGCGTGAAGGAGAAATAGGGAAAACCTCCCGGCGAACGGAAAATCCCCCCTCATAAGCAATAGTCGCAATGGTGTCGCAAATAATGTCATGCACCTGAATCAACTCATCCCCGTGGGAGCAACGAAGCAAATGGATGCCTTCACCTCAAGGAGACGGTGACACGAGCACCCAAAAAAACCAAGCAAAGGTGGATGAAGGAGGCCAAGCTGAAGGCGGAGGGCAGTGGTGAATTGAGCAGCATGAGACGAAGGGTGAATAAATTAGGGGTAGCTAATAGCCAAGCTCCGGAGAGGTCTACCACAAGAGAGAAAGCGTGCACACGAAGAGTTAGAGGGAAACTCCTCAAGAAGCTCAGTTTTAAATGCAGCGGAAAACTGATAACAATTTGATTCTTAGAAAAGCGCAAATGATTTTGTAACAAGGGTGGAAAGAACCGGTAAATCCGCGACAGTAATAGGAGGAGGATTACATGATACATCCAAATTGAACAGTTGGAAGGCAACACACACCATCCGAAACAAGAGTGTCCCTCGCCGAAAAACAAGAGACAACAGTGGCGGCAATAAGGCACTAACTTCCCAAATAGGGAACGGGAGCAACACAGGTCGTCGATAATAAACCCAACCCCCTCACAAAGTCGAGAAAAGAAGCCTGAAGGCGGGCCATAGGCCAAGACTCGCGATAAAATGCCCCACGACCTACCAAAGTGTGAAAAACGTCTATGACGGGACCATCAAAGGCGGAAAGAGATGGACAAATGTTGAGGTGGGAGGGGGAGTGCGAGTAAGGTAGGAGGGATAATGTGGACAAACATATTGTCAAATGAGTAGAAACCACATGGGGGTCAAAAAGGTTGGGAAGGTCGTCCGCGTGGGACAAATTTGTCTAAAGAGCAAAATCTAGAAATCGGCTCACAAAAACATCGAACCAAGCGGGCAACCCAACACACGAAAGCCATTGGATGGAGGAGTTTGAAAAGCAAGAAGGGGACTAAAAGAACGACGGATATCACGAGGTGACCAAAAATATACTTTGAGGGTTGGACTGGAAGGTTGAGTTTTGTGAAACGATCCTTATAAAAGTTATAGGCTAGTACGGCTTGGTCAAAGGCCCAATAATATGTGTATGACCTGCAACCGAGAGGAAGGAGCTAAAAAAGAAAGCGGAAGCGCGGAGGGCGTGCTAATGAGTAAGGGCAAACAAAGGTGCCCCAAGAGGGTCTCCTTAACGAGTGCCTTTGTAGAGGAAAGAGGAACGAAATTACCATCATTGGAAAAGGAAGAGGTTGATGGACTTCATAAAAAAAAATAACATACACTGGCGAATGCTTGGCAAGATGCGTTAAATACGGGACACTTTGATGAAAGTCGGTCGATGCGAAGCGGTGAGCACAGGCGAAACAAATTTGCAACCAACTCATAAGGGGGCTAAATATATTCCAATAAATAAAAAAGTAGTTCCTCTGTGAAAAGAGAACCTCAAACTGAGGACGACACCAAATTTGATAATAGTTGGCAGTGTATAGGAGACAAACCAACAACTCCAAGGGGAAGAAGCATGTCCTTCATTCACCTTTTCCAAGAGGACGACCAACCGTACCCAAACAAGTACAAAATCATTGGTACATCTCCATTATACCTTCCAGTCTTCCACGAGACCAAGAGTACAAAGTACAATAATGTCGGATATTATAGACATTACAGTATGTAGTGTAACGTACCTACGAAACCTTCTTTTTTTTTTCGTTTATTTCGGGTGTTCAAATTTTGAAAAAAAAAATGTCATCTGAAATTTTGACTTTTTGACCTCTGGCCCATGATGCTCCAAAAAAACTATTGCGGTATCGAAAAGTTTGCCGTACTACGAGGCTCGACAGGTGTCGACATTTCTTTTTTCTTTCACCTGCTGACTGATGTTGCGGATTTATATTTCGCATCGGGTGCCGACAATGTCGCCTGCTGATATGGGCCGATGTGAAACACTGGTAAGGATACTTGCTGTTATTTCTATCACGCACCATCATTTGCACAATTCACACTAGAAATGGATGACGAATGAGATGAGGAAACGAATAATCCCGTACCATTCAGGCCGCGAAAAAACAAAAACAGAGGGGCCAAACAGGTCGACCACTCGACTGTCAACCTTTTTCGAGCGTAGCAACAGACAAAATATATGATTTGGAGCGGGGCGACGGACAAAACATACGGTCAAGTGCGTCAAAACTTGACTCGTCTTCTTTTTCCGGAAACCTTTTCGGAATGCAGAAATGCGACTTTGAAAAAACAGGAAGTCGTATCCCAAATGAATGATCCGTACTGTAACGATTTTTTTAAAATGCTAACCCATAAACAAATAGCCAATCAAAATCATCTAAAATAGAACGTAAAAAAATGTAAACTCAGGTACGTCCCCATGTAAACGATACTTTGAAAAAGTATTTTGGACTGCAGTGAAGTGTTCCGTACTACTTTTAAAAGCGTCCCTATGTGCGAAAATGAGATCGAAACTTTGAAATGTGACGGTTGTAGACGTAGGTACAACTTTGTGACGGTTGACGACGACTACGAAATTGGTGACACCAACAAAAACAGCGACAGTTGTAGACGTTTATATTTTTGTAATTTTGTGACATGGCAGATGTTTAGGGTTTTGTAACATTGTGACGTCACAGATTCAAGAACTTTCGGCCATGGATACCCGATTTCGTTTTCTCTACTTATTTCGCTCTACTTGCCATAAAAATATACATAAAGGTAGTCAAAAGAATTGTTTTTCAAATATCTTTCATTTCATACCAGTTTTGTCGTGCCTCATTCTAAAAAGTGTGAGATAAAAGTGATAGTGTGAGAGGGAGAGGGGAGAGGCGGCGATGATGTAAAATTCTACCGAGGACCCATGAATGAAATTGGAGGTCCGAGACCATTGCATATTTTTCCGTACATCCTCGTCTTTTCCGTACATGCACGTGACGGGCAGGGAGAAAAATAGCGAGTACTCTCCCTCGTCCTAAAATTTTCCCACTCGTGTGGCGCGTACGTGGGTCATTTTTCAATCGTTGTTTGGGTGTTACTTTCCCTGAAATCAGGTCGCGAAGTGATTTTCGATGAAGTTTTTTGACGGGCTGGATTCTCTTGCCCGGGGGTCGAAAAAAGAGAAACTCCAAAATACGTTCACATGACGACATACATGAAGTACATTCAAAGTATCGACTTGAGGTTTGTTGTAATTTAAAAGAATTGATTTTGTTGTACGGCTAAAGTTTTTCTCGTACGGAACTGCGTTTTCATTGAAAACGACAGATTAAAGTCGATACTTTAATTCATGGGGACGTACCCTTAAAACTTCTTTTTGGAACTTTGACGAAACGTCCTCCCCCCTTATTACGGGTGAAAAACGATGGTTTGGTACGGACGGATTCGATTCATCGGCGACTAATCGTACGGCAACATGAATCACATCGCGACGTTTTTGTTGACGTGAGGTGACGTTAAGGGCGATTCACGTCCAAACAAAAAAAAAGGACATTCATTTCTTCATCTCATCCGTATCGTGCTTGTAGGTCTGTACCACAAATGCAAAACGTATTCACACTAGGAACGGATGGTGAATGAGATGAAGAAACGAATGTCCTTTTTTTTTGTTTGGACGTGAATTGCCCTTGACGTCATATGACGTCAACAAAAACGTCGCGATGTGATTCATTCTGCCGTACAAGTAGCGCCGACGACTCAAATCCGTCCGTACCAATCCATCGTTTTTCATAAGTACAATAACATATATTTTTTCCACGGTGACCGGCCGAGACATCCAAACAAAAAGGGACGGTTAAAAAAAAAAACCAACAGACAAACATCACCCGAAAAAAAAAAGTGGCGAAAAAAACAAACAAAAACAACCTGTAAAATCCTGCTTGAACCAAGCTTCTCCTTCTCCTTCTCCTCTCGCTCTCCCTCTCCCTCTCCCCCTCACTCTCCCACTCCCTCGCCCTTGCCCTCTCCCTCTCACTCTCTCTCACTCTCTCCGTTTCGTTGCAGGAATTTTTTGGAAAAATGTCCCAAATTTCCGCTCAACCCCATTTGGAAGTGGACATGGAAAAACAAACTAAGTATTAATAAAAAGAGCATTTTTTTTGCCTCAGAGTCGGTTCACTATTTCCGTGGCCAAGCTTCGAGGATCTGCAAGTACAAAAAGTAAAAAAAGTACAAAAGATAATCAAATTTTCACTTTGTCAAAACAAAACAAACAAAACAAATTAAATTAAATCAAAACCTATGAAAACAAAACAAAACATATGAAACAAAAACATATGAAAACAAAATGTATTAAAACAAAACATAGTAAAACAAAACATTTCAAAACAAAACAAATTAAAACAAAGCATATGAGAGCAAAACATATTAAACAAGACAAATCAGAATAGTTATTCCCGTCAGCAAATTTGAGATCTTAATGCTTTCCTAAACACAAAAAAATGACTTTTTTTTCCCAAAAAATATGTATGAAGCGTGGTTTAAAAAAAAAAACTAATTTGATGAGATCCACATTGTCTCTGATCATTCGATATATTTAAACATGTTCAATAGTCTACCTCGCAATCTAGGTAGTATTAATCTATGCATGCACGATATTATACGGTAAAATAGTACTAGAAGTAGATGTTCTTTATTATTATTTCGCATTATAATAAATATCAGCACCTCGCTGGCAATTCAATAATCAGCTCTAACTTTTCAGAGTCTGATTTAATACGCTGAAATGTAGTACTTGTGTAATATAATTAGTCGTAGTTCGTCATTAGAACTTAAATTATTTTTGTCTAGGTAATATAGTAATATGTTACGATTTCATAACAGTTATATGTTAGATAGACTAATATATATATGTACACTACACTATTTCAACCATACTATTTTGTTTCCGCCACACTATTTTTTTCTGTCGCACTATTTTTATGTCACACTATTATTAGTTTGCAGTTGCCAATTTTCAATTTTCAGTTTTTTAGTTTTCTGTTTCCAAATAAACAAATAAAAACACCACAAATTCTGACACAAAAACTTCTAAAAATCCCAAATACATAACACAGCTATTGGTACAGAGTTCAAAGCTGGACTTTTCTTTCAGTTTGGGAGGCAAAATCTGGAGATTTTTCCAGTTTTAATCCCTAAATCCAGAGTTAAAAACTAGAGTTTTTTCCATTTTCGAATCCGGATACTGAAATTATTTTCAGTTTTATATTAAAAATCAGTTTCCTTCATAAACAAAGTTAAAAACTGGAGTTAGATTCTCCAGTTTTGAACCCTAAAGCTATAGTTCTTTCCAGTTAAGAGTTCACAACTATCAGTTTTTTTTCCAGTTTTTACCTCTCTAACCAGACTTCAAAGTTAGGGTTTCTATTCAGTTTTGGATACAAAAACTGCAGATTTTGAGTTCAAAATTGGAGTTTTTTCCCAGTTTTGAACCCTAAAATTGGAGCTCTGTTCATGTACATCTGTATCTAGAGTTCACAACGGTAATTTTTCTTCAGCTTTGGATATGGAAACTGGAGCTTTTCAATGGCTCAAATCTGTAATTTAGGGTTCAAAAATGGAGATCTTATATATTTTATGGATATTTTGAACCCTAAAATTGGAGTTCTCTCCAGTTACAGGATTCAAAACTGGATTTCTTTCCAAGTTTGAACTCTGTATCCGGTGTTAAAAAATGGAAATCTTTTCAGTTTTTGATACAGAAACTGGATTTTTTTCCAATTTTGACCCTTGGATCAAGAGTTCCAAACTGGAAATTTTGAAAATACACACGGATATCCTCACACAACATATTTACAAACATAATTCATAAAAAAAAAAGTATTTCATACCGGGAAGGAAGAGCTGTACTTTAGCGAGGGAGCAGAGGAGAACGGGGGGCGGAAGGGAAAAGGGGGACGTATTAGTAAATGTGAAAATCTGCAGGTTTGTTTTTGCGCCTTTGTTTGATGACGTCAAAGCGTGTGACGTGTCACAAGACACCTTCAATCGGAGTTACGTGCCAAAATTTTGGTGTGAACAAGACCCGTTTTCCGATGAGTTCTCGGAAAATCATCGGAATGGGCAAAAAGTTACAAATGCTCCGGTGGGAATAGGCTATCAGATGTGAATCAGATGGGAGATGGGTGGCGTTGGAACTAACCTGCAGAGGTAAGAAGTGGGGAAGACGTTTAGTCAAAATTACAAAAAAGTTTTAAGTTTACATTTTTTTTAAGTTCTGTTCTACATGATTTTTGATTGGCTATTCGTTTATGGGTGATCATTCTAAAAAAAATGGTACGGTACGGATGAATCATTCGAAAATCGACTTAATCGACTTCATGTTTTTTCAAAGTCGGATTTTTGCATTCCGAAAAAGGGTTCGCGGAAAAGAAGATGATTTACCACAGGTGTCAAGTTTTGACGCACTTGACCGTACATTTTGTTCTTTGCTACGCTCCAAATTGTACATTTTGTCCGTAGCTACGCTCCAAAAAGGTTGACAGCCGGGCGGTCGGTCATTTTGGCGCCTCTGTTTTTTGTTTTTTTCCGGAATGAATGGTACGGGATCATTCGTTTCCTCATCTCATTCATCATTCATTCCCTGTGTGAATGCAGCAATTCACCATCCGTTTATAGTGTGTATCCAGCAAGTACTGTAGATTCGTAGGTGACAATTCCATCTAGTCATCTACGCAATCTATCCAGTTTCAAGTCCAGTACGGACCTGTACTTATAAATAGTAACAGTCACGTGATACTCTACAGTACCTTTTCACCAAATCCAATTAAAGTTCTCCAGAGCACGTGCAGAAAGATACCCAGTATCGTCCAGACCGAATCAAATCGTCTCCCCGCAAGCCCTGGATGCGGACAAGGTCAGGCCCGGCGTCCAGATGAAGACCACTAGGCTCGGGACAGCTTTACTTCAGCCACATTCTCGGTTCGACATTGCCACGCGGCATTTTAACCAAATCCATAAACGCACTTTCCTTGAAATACCGACACCGTGGCAGTTTCGCACGTGTGGTAGTGCGTCTGCACGTAGACGTGAACCTCGGGAACGGCGGAGCGAATTGACCTGCCGCTGCTCTCCGCCCTCCGGCCCGCGCGCTGCCTCGCGTCCGAACTGCGATTTATACGCCGAGACGCGCAGGAGTAGAATATATGCAATAGCAACTCCCTCGCTCCCTCACGCTGCCAAGTACTTTGCACCTTTCCATCTCCTCTTCTCTCTCTCTCTCTCCCCTCCTCCTCCGGTTCGAATTCTCTTCTTTTTACACGTAAATCCGAGACTCTCCTCCCGCAGCCATGGCCGCCTTCACCCTCCCCGCCAGCCAGCTCTTCGGAACCTCTCTCGCTGCCCGCGAGTCATCCCAAGGTCGGTGTCTCTTTGCCGAGGCTCCGAGCTTTTACCAGAGTCGCATATGTGTGACATCTCTGCATTGGAAATCTGCTTTGATGTTTTGTCGTTTCTGTCTCGTTAGTCGCAGCGCAATGGCTGGTCGTGTATTATGTCATCTTGGAAACGTGGCATTTTTCGCTGACGTGGCTGTTGTGAGGAATCTTATTGAAACTAAGTGAAGTGAGCTGAACTGATCTGAAGCTAACTGCAGTGAAGTAGCGAAGTTAAACGAACTGAAAACTGAAACTGGCTTGGCATGGATCTTGGCAGTGTGTCTGCACGGACCCGGATGCCCCCACTCCAAGAAGGCCGTCCGTACATTTGCCCCCATTGTGAGGGCCGAGGCAAGCGAGGGTGAGTTCTCTCCCTCCTCCCCCCTGTCCTCACTTTGTCCTCCTTCGCTCGCTTCCCCCTTTCCAATGTTCTCCTTTTTTTTTCTCTATTTTCTTTCTTTCTGGTCTACTGTTCTCTCCACTTTTTTTTTTGTGTTCTCTTTCCTCCGTACTTTGCATTCCCTGTTTTATGATTTCAACCAAAAGTACATTTTCGTACAAAAGTTCGTGTCAATCATATGCAATTTTTTTATTTTTTCTATGTAAAAGTATATCTCTCTACGTAAAAGTGACTCTCAACAGTTAGTCTATTTCTACCCCAAAGTACATTTTATACAGCAAAGTACAAAAAGTACATTTTTTTATAGTAGTTATAGAGGAAGTAAAGCAGAAAGCGAAGTACATTTCTATCTCTCAGCTTTTCTGCCAATCACAGCATTATCAGTTCCGGTGTCTCATCTTTTTTAGTCACAAAAAAAAGATCCTCTTCGACAGCTTCGCATAACCCCATTTTTTCTCGATTTACCTGACAGCCTTGCACTCGAACTCCTCTTCATAAAAATTTTCCCCGGTTCTCTCAACAACGGCAGAAACACGTTGCTGACGTCACTGCCACGCTATTGCCCAATCCTTTTTCAGAAATTTCTTTCCTTTCCTCCTATCACCTTTGTCGCAGCTCTCCTTGTCACATGCTGCCTCCAAACCAAAACTTCCTATTCACTTTTTCCACTTCCTTTCTCCTCCGCACGTGTCAAACCACCTACCTTATCCTCTCCCTCCCCTTACAACCAAATAAATCCTCCTCACGTCACATCAGACGTCACAACTACTCTGCCCCTGCTGACGTATCTCCTCCTCCTCCTCGTTTCCTCCCTCCCTGCAGGAAGCTCCTCCCTCGGCTTCGCCTCCGTCTCCTCCTCCTCCCCCCCGGCTGCCGGAGCCCCTCCCACCACCTCTATCCTCTTCGGCGCTGGACTTCTCGCAGCTGCGGGACTTGCCTACGTGGCAGTCAAGAAGGACAGCCCCAAGCCCGCGGCAGTCGCCGCTCCAGTTTCCGTTCCGTCGCCTAAGACGGTGGCCAGTAAATTCGCGGGAATCGGGTCCGAGAGTCACTTGCCGGCTCCCAGCAGTCCTCTCCCTATCCCTCCTCGCTCCGTCTCCCAGGTCAGCGACCGCGGATTGTTTTTTTTATTTTTAATTTTGGAGTGTTTTTTGTCGTTTTGGGAGTGTTTTTTGGAAGGGAAGATAAGGTTATTGGAGGCTTGCATTGCTTTGGAAGTGTGGGTGGGAGAGGATTTGTGAGAAAGGGGTACTGAGAGGGAACCTTGGGGGGGGTGGAGGGAGAAAAACAGGCGGCTCCTGCGGCCATGCAGTCCATTGCTGCCAACTTCCCCAACTCCATTCAAGACGAGGCCTTCGTGAGGGCTGTGGCTAAGGAGCTCTTCACCCTCGGGTTTACAAAGTGAGTATCAATAGGATTTCATCGGCTTAATTGGGTATAAATTGGGTATAATCGGGAATTGGTCACATTTCGGTATAGTCACAGCTTTCCTTGGTTGAACCTGGTCGAATAATGGCAAAATTTGGTGTGGAATGTTGTCCAAACTTGGCATTTGTATACAAGAGGATAGTCAGATATAAGGATTCAAATTTTTGTCTACATATGAAAGCGTTTTCGCGTTTTTGCAATAATGTATCTCTCGGTCTCCTTCCCTCTCCTTCCCCTTTTTCCTCTCCCTGTGCCACTCTCTTTCTCAGCTGAGCATCAGCTGTCAAGTACATTTGGTCTGAGTTATATGAAGTGACCATTGACTCGATCTGACCCAAATATTATTTTCCGTTTTCTTTTTTTTTATCCTTCAGGGACAACTGCATTGCCCTCGTGAACACCTGCCGTGACGAGGTGACATTTATATTCCTCCTCTTTACGACCTGCCTCTGCTCTTTTACTTTGTACTCTCAATAATTGTGTCACCTGCAATTTACTATTAGGTTCAAGTTTGTTATCGAAAGAATATCATTTCTGTTTCTGCTTTTTTGATTGTAGCCCCTCTCCCTCTCCCTCCCCCTCTCACTCGTCCGACTCATCCTGCCTCTCCCTCTCTCCCTCTTTCCCCCAGGTGTGCCGTCCCCTGGCCGCCTACATCGACGGGCAGTTCGGGCTGTCATTCAACATTTCGGGGCTCGGCGGGCTCATCAACTGTGGCAAGACGGGGCTGCGCGCCGGCATGAGCCACTCGCCCGAGTTCCCCTGCGACGTCGACGGCAGGCCCAGGGAGAGATGTACGGACCACACACCTATTTTCTCCGCTGAACACAATGCTGATGTTGCCACTTGAATAGACGAACAGAAGTCGATGCTCCAATCTAAGTCTGTCTTGCTAATTAGGAAAAACATTTACGAAAACAAGTTGCTGCACAAGACACTCATCTTTGACTCAGTTTATTGCTTTCTGTGGCACTTCTTTTGATGGACTCGTGAGTTCATGATTTAAGTTGTAGCTTCACGATGAAAAATGTACTAAGATAGGACCACTTGCCTACCCTGCTCGACACAATGCTGAGGCCAGAACTTGAATACGGGCTTTAAATATCAGTATTGTTCTCTGTGAACACACGTCGACGACAAACTGCCAAGTCTGTTAAATAGAAAAACATATAAGATTACAAAGTTGCTGCACCGAACACCCTTTCTGACTTTGTAGACTCCATTTTTGCTTTAGCTCGCCATCGATCCTCCTTCTAAGTAAAGTCTAAGTTGTACCTCTGTCTACCTCATGTGTAACTTTGACCTCCTACGAGGAGATGATGTAGAGGGAGAGGGAGAGGGAGAGTTGGTTGCCAAAGAATTCTGACTCCTTTTCTATACCCTTCCCTCCCTGTC
This sequence comes from Zygnema cylindricum, assembly GCA_037447655.1. Taxonomy (NCBI): domain Eukaryota; kingdom Viridiplantae; phylum Streptophyta; class Zygnematophyceae; order Zygnematales; family Zygnemataceae; genus Zygnema; species Zygnema cylindricum. The sequence goes on along the minus strand of JBBHKE010000525.1, from coordinate 83,151 downwards.
TCTGTCCTCCAGACGTGTTCTTTGCCTTCCCCCACGTGTCGGTGGGAGAGACTGGAGAGGTCGGTTCTCTCCTTCGCCGAGGCCGAGGAAAGCCCTCCAACGCCTGCGGAGCCCTCATTGCCATCAAGGGTGATGCCAGCAAGGGAGGGGCGATTGCGGAGGACGCCCTCGACGCTGAGTACATCACCCTCAAGAAGAAGGTTCTCATGCAGGTGAGCTTTCAGAGATGGGTGAGAAGAATTAGCATTGGTTTGGAAGCTGATCTGGTTTTGTTATTTCTGCTTCATCGCTTTCTGACAAAGCTTAGAAAAGATTTTACCTTCTTTAGTTCTGCTGCTCCTGGAAGGCAAATTTTTGCTATTCAGTTTTGCTAGCTTTTGTTTGGTAATGTCAAGGAAGTTTCCGCAATTGGTTTTTTTGAATGCGAGGGATATAAAATGTGGAAAGGATTTTTCTTTCAGCGACTTACTTTTTTCTGATTTTATTTTGTTTGTGGTGCAGCCCGCCTGCAAGAACTCCGGTCCCGCCGGTCCAACTCTCGTCAATGTCACCAAGGCCGCTCTCCAGGTAAGAACTACATTTTGTCACATTTGCTCTATATTCATTATATTTGTTCTCTCACTTTCTGTTTCTGTTTGTTAAAGCTTTGCATCATTTTGTAAGCTTTCAAAGACATTACTAGAACGCCAACACTATTGCTATTTCCTATTTAATATTTTCTCTCTCGATGAAATACTTCCCAGGTCATCACTATTGAAGTTTACAGGTTTTTAGTTTACGAGAAATACATAAGAAATATTAACTATCACCTGTTACTAAACTAATATTTCTACTCGTTGCATTCTGACAGGTCATCACTGATGACCTTGAGTCTCTCATCAAGCAAACTGTGAACCCTGCGACTTCTGACTACGCTGTCATCACTGGAATCCAGATCCACTCTGGAGCTCAGGTAAGAAAGACCTCTTTTTTCTCTTCTGTTTTACATTCTTACCCTTACTACTCCTTGCTTCTCTGATTTTTACCTTTACACTACGTGGAATTGCTTTTACAAGACATTCCTGAAAGATAAAATTTGTTCTTTCTGTTTACTACTTTATGCTTACAAATATTTTCTCTGCCACTCAAACGGTACTGAAAAACACTTTCATTTTTCTCCCTTCAGGTTCCCGGTGAGCCTTTCCGCATGGACCGTTTGATCGACTACGTCTCCCCTGGAACCATGTATGTGGTCGTCCGAGGCAAGCGATTTGAGATTGAGGTCACTCCCGGAGGCCAGGGAGTGAAGGTCGTCGAGAAGGTTTCCGCATAAGAAAAGAATACTATTTCTGTGTACTTTGTAAAGTGACTGTGTGTTTTGATTATGTGGTAGCAAAGGACCAGATTCAATTTGTTTGTTTAATATACGATCGCAGAGTGCTTCTGTCGATAATCTATAGTTGTGCAACTTTGTTTTTTAACACTTGGTAGGTTTTGAAGAGCTAGTGTCTAGCAAAAGAGTAGTGTCTTGACTTCCGCCTATCAACGCAGGCAGGAGCAGTAGGGCAGTGTGTAGTCGAGGATTAGCAGAGGTTGACAATGAGGTCGAGGAGTAGCAGAGATTGGCAATGAGGCTAATTTAGTGTGTAGCCTATTTCTCCACATTGTTAATAATGGTTCGTTTATCTATAAAAAATGTGAAGTTTGTTAAATTCGTTTTCTTGCAAGAACTTGTTTTGAGTTTTGGAGTAATTGTCAGATGAAATTACCTCAACCAGTAATATTGTTCATATGTTTCCTCTGTTAATTGCTGTATTATGATTTGTTTAAGTAGTTATATTTGCGCAAATATTTTTTATGTCATGAAAAATTTATTCATGCAATCACATATTGGCTTCCTGTAGAATAACATTCATGGAATTTCTCTCCATGGAAAGGAAAGTGGTGCAATCTGAAGATATGTACCATTTGCAAGTAAGGGTGTCTTTCTATCTACTTCCTCGAGAATTAAACGCTAAACCAAGAAATGAAAAAGTGTCTTTCGAAAAAAGCGCAGAAACCGAAATACAATTTATGTTATCTCGCTTCGAATTATTGCGTCTTTCCATCTTTAAAAGTAATGGTTATCCACCTTGAGAACCGAGTGAAACAAAATGGCGCCGACCATCAAATAGGAAAACACATTTCACAGGATGTCAATCATCTTGGGGGAGGGAAGTAGATGTATTTCTTTTTTGTCTGTCACCAGTATGTACGGATAAAATTTTTGTAGAAGTCTCAGACCATAATATCATTCTCAAAACTCTTCGTCGCCGTAGCTACCTTCCCTCCCTCTCCCACTCCTCCCCACTCCTTGCTGGAATGATTCACCATAGCATTATTGTGAGAAGAAAGAGCTCTGAAAAAGAATAAATGGCTCTCTTTGCGGAATTTGGTGACAACAAAAAAACAAAATCAGGAAGTATGGAGGAAAGCTATAGAATTAGTGATGTTGACAGTGTCACCAATATGTATGACCTCGACAATGTTACAAGATACCGGATGTGTGCAATGACACAAAAAAACCGAAGTCTACAATAGTCACGACTTTGAGTGACAACTTTTGTTTTCGAATATTGGAACATCCGTAGACCGGGTTGTACGGAGAATCTTCACTACAAAACTTTGTGCGCTCAAGTTACAGTTGCATCGGTACACACCCTTAGATGCCTTCAAAAGGATAAATGTCTTGCAAGGGAAAGGCATAGTTCAAAAGTGTTTCAAGATTTGAAAATATTTCAGATGAATGCTCACAAAGGCTGGCCTCAATTTTATGTTCAATTAATGTTCTGAAGTTGGAAGTCAAATTTTAATTTTGTCCATACAATTGGAAAATTCATGACTGTAAGTTTATTTAAATGCATTGTCACTGAACCGCCACATATGGATAAAAGGACTTGACGAAATTTTGTCAACGTCTCTGCTTTCACAACGTTTGTTGGTGGCATTTCTCCTCAAGTTTTACTTGGGATAGGAAAATGCGAAAGCATTTGTGCTAGTGAGGCACAAAGAATCGAATCGCGTAGGATCGTATCGCAATGCATCGGTCCGTCGCAACAAATGGCCAATGCGATGTGGTTGACGTGGAAGATGACATCATAAAACAACGAGCCGACGAAAGGGTTTTTTTAGGGCGTTTGTCACGCATCGCATTTCCTGGCGGGCCCGTCAATAACGCGTTGCCACATCGTTTTCACATGAGGCTGATGGCCTGATGTCAGAGGTCGCAAACGGTTAACCGAAACCGTAACCGGCCGTTAACCGACCGCCCGCGTCGGATGCGGAACAGATTTGGTTGCCAAATTCGGAGGGTCGGGCGGATTCAGGCGGGTGATTCACAAAAAAAAAAAATCGGTTAGGGTCAGGTTAGCAAAAAACGAAAAAATTTGAAGGTCTTGTACAGTCAATACTATCCAACATTATTGTACGTTGTACTATTGGTATCGCGGAAGGTATAAGGGAGATGTACCACTAATTTTGTACTTATTTGAGTACGGGCGGGTACGGGTAGTCGCGAGAAATCGAGTTTCGGTTGACTTTTATTTTCGTATACGCGTTTCGAGTAACGGTTAACATCTTTGGAGCGTGACATAACCCGGTTAGGCGTCGGGTACTCAGTTTTTGAAAAGAAAAAAAACGGTCGGTTTCGGTTATCTAAAATTTTGACTTTTGCGACCTCTGCTTGATGTGCATTGAACAGAATCCGTGGAGTATCGGATTTCGATGTGGCACGATATATATCTCTAGTCCATTCAGCATAGGTCGCAAAAGTCAAAAGTTTAGATAACCGAAACCTACCGTTTTTTTTTTCAAAATCTGAGTACCCGACGCTCGACCCCCGACGCCCGACCGGGTTATGTCACGCTCCAAAATTGTTAACCGTTACCCGAAACGCGTTTACGAAAAAAAAAGTTTAATCGAAACTCAATTTCTCACGACTACTCGTACTCGCCCGTACCCGAACAAGTACAAAATTAGCTGTGTATCTCCCTTATACCTTCCACGATAACAAGAGTACAAAGTACAATAATGTTGGATAGTATTGACAGTACAAAACATTTCAATTTTTTTCGTTTTTTGCTTAGCCGACCGTAACCGATTTTTTATTTTTCCCTATGAATCAACCGCCCGAATACGCCCGACCCCCCAAATTTGGCAACCGAATCCGTTCCGGATCCGACGCGGGTGGTCGGTTAACGGTGTCACGGTTTCGGTTGACCGTTTGCGACCTCTGCCCATCATACACAACACGTATTGCGATATTTATCCACCAAATCCAAAGGTGCGGAACTTCTCCTCGCGCGCCCTCTCTCCTCTGTACTTGTGCCGTTGGGCATTTACGGAGGGAAGTACAGAATAGGATCTATCTGTACGGTCTCTACCACACGAATCTGAGCACTGATTGGTCGGTATCGGCTAGAACATACATTGGCTATATGCCTTTCAAAGGAAAAAGATTTTATTTCCAATAACGCGATGGTAATACCATCAAAAGTACAAAACATGATTGTACCTCTGCGCGATGGTATCTGATTGCAGGAATAAAGTACGATGCTCTCAAGGCCGTGCGGCGAAATCCCGGGCCTCATCGTACACGGGCCTCCAAACTTGGGCCTTAAAGTTCGGCGAGCTTCCTAATAGGCCCGATGTTTCGCACATGTGGCAGAGCCCTGAGCGACGCGGTTCTGGTGGCGACTGTCGTTTTCTCAACTGAACTTGTCGGCGAAAGAAATCGTGAAGTCATCTGCGACTGGATACCTCCGATCGAAGTCGTTCGTATCTATTGTACGGTAGTCTGAACTTTTGACCAAGATTTTGTAAGGAAAATGTGTAGACGTGACGACGGAGTACAGTTATAAATAGATTCCGAAGTACAGTACTGTACAGTACTGTACTGCACACTCGTAAGTCACCGTACTTCCAAGATTTAGAAAAGGAGAAAAAGTACTGTACGAATTAGGTGAATACTGTTGACTTTTTAGAAAGCCATCCCAATATATGACCGCATACGCTATGGTGAATTGAACGGACGTCCTACGGTGCAACACTAACAAAAGTACTATTATAGTCCACGTGGCAATGTAGCGTCCCAGATTCTCCCAGGGAGTCCGTGATTTGGTTTTGTCGAACGACAATGCAAATTTGTGCGAACACACTATACCAGGTTTCTTGCCTCCTTCAGAAGGATCCATTTATCCGTACGTGAACCAAAATACTGGGCGACAAGGCTATGCGATTTCTCGAACACGACAATTTCGCCAAATCGCTTTCAGATGAACGCTTCTGACAATATTACCAAATCGCTTTCAGACGAGCGCTTCTGCTACGTGGCACGAGGAGGGGCTCTTTAACCAAGTACGGTGGTCTGTATGTCGCCCTGAATTCGAAGGCAGTAAGGAGAGATGTGAAGGATCCAAGAACTCAACCCACGTTGGCCGAATCCAATCGACCAATTGCCTTGTCCGTCTCTCAAGTGCAAAACGATTCAATTTCCATTGCAGTACGTTACCGTACTGTACCGTATTGCCACCATACTTTTCTACTGAGATTTAAAGCCCTCCAATGTCAATTTTTGGTCATCTGGACGACGTCTTCTCCAACACATCTCCTGCTTGCCTAACGTTTCGTTCGAGGAACAAAACTTGAACTCCAAGTTTCATACTTAACGTTCTTTCCTCGCAGCTGGTAACTATGGCAGCAGTGGAGCTCGCAGCAATTGGAAGCCATGGCGGCCTAATCACTGCCTCTTTAAATTTTTCAAGGAAGGAGGTTCGCTTCTTCGGAACAATGTTAGGTATGGTTTTTTCTTCCTGAATGCGGGAATTAGCGAAGGATAACACCAAGTGTGTGATGATTCTTGGTTTAAAGAAAATGCCTATGGATGTGACTAAGTTTTGAAATGAAAATTGTCTTTGAAAATTACAAAAGCTTCTTGAGGCAGGATTTTGGCTATGGATTACCAGCTGTTATATGAGAAAAACCTTTAAACTCGATAACATTTTTTTGTTTGGAGAATCGGTATCGCTTTTCGAAGAAACATGTGTTCAAACCACCAATGTGTGAGGAATCAGGAATAGAGTTGATTGCAATCGCACGAAATTGGAACAGGATCTTTGCTTCTGTTTATCTTTTGTTTATCTATTTGTTCTCTTAATCATCCTTCAACTATTTCTAAAGCATAAGGTTTCTTTTTTTTTATTTTGTAGGGTGGAGAAAATTACCTAGTTCTCAGAACATACGGCTGAGCAGTCGAGCCACCCATAGCGGAAAGTATGTAAAAATTGCATCGGCAAAGATGGAGCAAGTGACAACCATGGCTGGAGGTAAGCTTTCTTTCTGCTGCAACTCATTTTTCTTTGACTTCTGGTTGTTTCGGGTTATTTTCGGCTTTCTTCGGTCATTTTTGGGTTATTTCCAATTTTAAAATGGTCCCCGTAGAAGCCACGTATAACAGTATTGCGTACATTACTGAAATTAAGTCGCAATACTGGACAAAAACTCCAGTATGTTTGTCATATGTAATTATGGGACATAATCCCATAATTTTGTATTATTATTATAAGTATAACTAACCTGAGGTGAGGTCTGCTCACATTCCGTAATGGGGCATCCTGAGCTCTTTTTCTGCTGTAACCCATTTTTTTCTCCTACTTTTGTCATTTTTTTTGACATGCATGTCCCCCATGCAATCTCTCCAAGAGTGACTGGCTGAGTGTATGTGTGTTGGTACTACATTGTTCATGGTTGTATTGTTAGTGTACCAGCCATGGTGGACAGTTACAAAAGTGCCTCCCTATGTTTGCATATATATATATATATATATATATATATATATATATATATATATATATATATATACACACACACACAGACATTTTATGACTATAAGCAATGCGAATTGGCAGTTGGTTGTGGGCTTTGCGTATAATCCATGTGCAAACGTAAGAAAACAACTACATGTAGTAACCCCATACAATGTGCACATTATGCCGTATAATATGCCTGTAGTACGAGGAAACCACATACAGCGTTTCCAGATGTTTTCGCACATAACTATGGTGTAAAGCTGATTGCAAGTGTGGCCTCAAATGTGAACGTTAGCAATGTACGGTTTCATTATAATGTAATTTCTGAGATGAATTTGACTGTTGAGTTTGGCCCTGTAATAATAATAACGATAATGCTGATGTGTTATGTTACAATAATTCCTGTAACGACGGCTTCCTTATCATGTGGACCAATGCTGTCATGTTATTGGTATATTCACACGAGCTTATGGAAGAAGAGTCATCACACGGAATCCAACTGTCTGTCGTCAGGCCTTCTTTTCGCTATTATTAAAACTAATAATGTTAGCACTATTGGTACTTTCATCACTTTATAATGCGTAGTATTAGAGACCTCAGTTACTGTCATGGCTCGTTTGAAAGGCACCTCATACTGGCCAATTGTAGCACCTGCAGGCATTCCAATGTTCAGACACTGGTGTTAAAGGAGATACTGGCGGTACTCTCTATTGTTTTAACTGTTAATCGAGTATAAAATGATTGTAAACACTGTCCCGTCAGTATTGCCACTTATTTTCGGGTTGTTTTTGGTCTTTATTGGTCTCTGTCAACTGACGCATAACTGAATTCTGTCCATTATTGAGTTACTTTCAGTACTACCAACATTTTTGTCATATGTAATTACATTTTCACTACAATGATCATTGCTATTAGTGTAAAGGAGTCATTAGTACTTATGCAAAATAGTAAATAGCAACTTGTAGTCTCCTTTCTAAACAACATTATTCTGTTTTTGGTTGAAAAAGTTGTGACTGAATGCGTCTTATTAACACTAACACCCGAACAGAGATGGTCATTATAAAGTGAAACACATTTGTTATTAATAATCAACGTGAGACATATTATTTATTAGTTTATGACTTTCTGCAGATGAAGGAGTTGCAGGTTTTGCCTCTCTCTCTGCCGGAGCCTCGTCTCCTCCTCCTTCCCCCAAAGGCCTCTCTATTCCCCCGGCCGCCGGAGTTGCTGTATTGGCCGCCGCTGGTCTCGCTTACTTTGCCAAAAGAGGGAGCACTGTCTCTACGTCTCCCTCCACTCCCTCTACCTCTGCCTCTACCTCTCCCCCTGCGAAACTTCCTCCGCCGAATACCAGCTTGCCTCCCCGTACTGTAACTGAGGTACTAAAACTGCCCACAAATTTTCAAAATATTGGGTATAGCTGATTTGAACTTTTTTTACGTTGCTCTGTGGCAAAAAATCACAAAGTTTGAAAAATACTAAAAGTTTTGCCTTGCCCACAATAGTGTTCTCCGCGCCAATAGTAAGCGTCAGATTTCTTCTGTTTGTAAGCACTCTATTGTGACGTTCGAATTTCTTAAAAAATTGTTGACAAAAGTTCAGTGCCTCAACACAATCAATAAGCATAATAATAAGTGGGAACAGAAGCGAATATATGGGTGAAAACTGAAAAGTATTATAGCTCAAGCTCCTACATAATTAAACTCAAAAATGAATGCAATGTCTCGAATGAGAAAGTAATTTATATGTCACGAAAGATGAGTATAATGTATGAATGTCTATCTTTCGTGTAATATAAATAATCTATGTAGAGACCGGATTCTGTAAATTGCGTTCATTTTTTTTCAGATCCTTGTCGTATTAGATCTGAAAACAGTTGAATGGTATATGAACATAGAGTAAATGTGGTAGAATAGAGTAAATAGAGTAGAAGTGCGATACACCGTGTATTGCAGTGTTTTTTTTTTCCTTTACTTATAACATCTTTTTTCTGTTCACACGTCCGTTCTGATAAATATCTCAATCAGGAAGGTGAGAATCTTACCTTTCCTTTGATAACGAATCTGACAAGATGTTTTTAAGAGGTGAAAAATAGTCAGCATTAATAGTGATACACGGTGTACTCGACTCTCTTAGACGAGAACAATCAATAAAAGCATTTTCAGTACCTTGTATCTCTAACTAAAGGAGGAAACTGGTTACATGTGAGGTTCTATGCGTGTAAAATTCCGCTGTGGTTATTATAGCATCTGGTTTGCTTTTTTTTGGGTTTTTTTATTTTACTCTTTTCCTATTATCTTGGAGTGTACATTGGTCAAAGGAGGAAATCAATCTCTATGTTCCATGACTTTTACGAAAATAACTAACAAGAGCAGATTCTCTCAGCTCAT
>JBBHKE010000525.1:12177-72746 GCA_037447655.1 Zygnema cylindricum | reverse complement strand
CCTCTCCCTCTCCCCCTCCCTCTCTCCCTCTCCCTCTCTCCCTCTCTCCCTCTCCCTCTCTCTCTCTCTCTGAAGGATTGCTTATCAGAGTTGCAATTCTGCAATATAATTGACTAGGATTTCACCAGTTCTTTTCTTTCATTCAAACAAGCCTACAAGATGTTTCCTCACATAATATTAACCTCAGGGGCATATTGTGGAAGGAAGTTTTGTGAGAAAATGAACTCTTTCTGAGGAGAATGATCATGGTCATTTTTTTATAACAAATGGCAAAGAAATAGCTTAGAAGGGGAAGGCTCGGGAATCAATTCATCTTTTGTTGGTTTATTGTCCTATGTACAATGGCAAAGTTGTAAGGTCAAAATTGAAATTCAACTCACAGAAAAACATTATATTTGTGAATGGTTTTGTATGCAGGGATAACTGCATTGCTCTCGTAAATACTTGCAGAGATGAGGTAACTACTCGTCAAACGTTTTAACACTGAATGAATCAATTGTGCCAATTTTAATCCTTTTTCTTTTGTGTCCTACATAAAGTGAGGAGTACCATATGTCAAAGATTTAGAAAGTTAACCCCTAGGTAGTAAAATTGACAAAATTGACGAAACTTACGGCAAAGTTGATATGCTTACTACCGTTTATGTAACCGAGGGATAATTTTACTCCACAATCGTAAACCGATGCTGAGATTGAAGTTTCTTATCAATTTATCTCTATTTGCAACCAACTAGGCAGCATAAAGCAGCCATAAATTAAGGGAAACATGTTGAGTTTTTGCGAGTTTTTTGTTTGTCTTTAATGTCTACAGGTTTGTCGTCCTCTGGCCGGATACATTGATCAACAATTTGGACTCTCCTTCAATATTTCTGGTCTTGGAGGACTCATTAACTGTGGGAAAACAGGTCTTAAAGCTGGGATGTCTCACAGTCCCGAGTTTCCATGTGACGTTGACGGTCGTCCTCGTGAAAGATGTGAGTCTTACTTTGAAAATTTAGAGTGGACCAATTTTTCTTCTTTCTTCTTCTTCTTCTTCTTGCTTTCTTCTTCCTTGGTCTGTTCTTCTTTCTTCTCCCTCTTCTTCTTTTCTCTATCTTCTTTTAAAAGTGGTTCTAGTGGTTGGAATTTAAGCCCAAGTTTTAATAACAAAGTGCTGAATGTTTTCCTTTCTTCCATTTCAGAAAAAAATAATAACAGTTTTTGTTAACTCTCTCAAGACCTATGACTGCCAGTCGCTCAGAGAATTTCGAATTTCAAATTTCAATTTTTATTGCTAGAAGGTTATAATTTTCTTAAAAGTGTTTCTGTTCCAGCTTCTGAACGCTTTCTGCTCTCTTTTTTTTGAAGTTGTGGTACACTTCTTTTGTGTTACAGCAGCTGAGTAAAAACAAAAATGTCCGATTTAATTTATCCTTCACACAAGCAGTTAAAATTTTTCTGTTTTTCTTTTGGCGTACAGATAAGTGAATTAATTTAATCCTCACACTAATATTATGTTTGTTTGTCTTCCGGCCATACAGATGTATTTTTTGCCTTATCTCTTATTCTCGACACACACGGTCTATTCTGTTTGTCTTTTGCTCAAATTAGATATAATTTTCCTTTCCCCACATGTTCCCTTATCCTTCACACAATTATTTTTTGACTCTTCTTTTGGCTGTACATATGTATCTTTTGCTTTCCCTCATGTATTACTCGGTGATTTGATTTTGGTTTGACCTTCGCACAGTGTTTGTTTTGTCTTTTACTTGTCTAGATTAGTGAATTAACTTCATCAGTGAACTTTCATAGAATAATTTTGTCTGTTTGTCTTACGGTCCTACAGATGTGTTTTTTGCTTTCCCTCATGTGTCGGTCGGTGAGACGGGAGAGGTCGGTTCTCTTCTGAGACGAGGTCGAGGGAAGCCCTCGAGTGCCTGTGGAGCTCTCATCGCCATTAAAAACGATGCAAATGCAGGAACTCTTTCTCAGGAAGACGCTTATGATGCCGAATATATCACTCTGAAGAAGAAAGTTTTGGCTCAGGTAAGCTTCGAAAATTCCATAGAAATTTAGTATTCTAAGTATTCTTTTATGAGTGACATCATGTGACGTTTTTATTGGCGATCAAGTTTCAAGACAAACATTTCCGTAATTTATATCCGAATTGTTCTACTATGCACGAGATTGTGTGATATTTTTTGCAGTCTATTATATAGAACCAAGTCAAGAAATAGCTATTTGATTTGTTTTCGTTTTTTTTTTTTTTTTCTGGTTTACTGCAGCCTGCTTGCAGGAACTGTGGACCCGAAGGACCCAGCCTTGTCACTGTCACAAAAGCTGCTTTGCAGGTGAGAATTGAACTCTTTTGAGAGAAGAGGAGAAGAGAAGGGGAAGAGAGGAGTGGACAGGAGATGGAACATTTCATCTAAAAGCATTTATTATCTCTTGAATGAGCTTAATTATCACTAGGATGCGCTTTTGAAAACCCTACCAGGGCAATATTTCATAATTCATTGCACGCCACGATGATTGAAAGTGTTACCTCGATTAACCTTGACTTTTATCTCACTTCTCTGATCTACTCCAATTCAGTATATCTCACTTCTCTGATCTACTCCAATTCAGTATATCTTCTTTGAGCTGTAACAATGAACATGAAGTAACTCATAATAATAATTAAGTTCTGAAAATATGGACCATTTTTGAACCCGAATGTGAAACTGAGCTCGATCCACAATACTAGCCAGAAAATTGACCACTGATATAGTATGGGACAAAGTGATAGAATGACATCTTATAGTGGTCTTCAGTAGGCTAATTCTAGTCTGTTGAGAAGTTTTGCAATCGAAGAGCTTGAGATATTTTGAAAGTGAAATGGTGCAGCCCTTTCTAATGTGTATGATAATTAGTGTGGATCAGTATAAGGGAGGTGGTAGTTCACACAGACTTTCTGTCTGAACTGAATATCTGCACAATTACTGCAGAAAACAGTAGTTGCAAGAAAATATTGTATTCGGTTATTATTTTTGTGTGCTAGAAATACGCTGTTGCTGGAAAATTATTTAAAAAATTGACTGAAATTGTTGCTTATGGCTCAGGCTATCACTGACGACATAGAGAGTCTTATTAAGAAAACGGTGAATCCGGAAACGTCAGATTTTGCCGTCATCACGGGAGTTCAAATTCACTCGGGAAATCAGGTTAGTGACTCTTTTTAACCTGTGAAAAAAACAAGGAATGCATCAAGAAATCAAGATATGTTCAGATAAGGAAGAAAAACTGAACCATGCTGCAATAAAACATGAAAATGCTATACAGAAAAATGTCATTATATAAAAAGGCCGTGTAACATTTTCTACCCAATGTCACTTGACATCAGCTCTGATTGTTATGACTAAAGTAGGACAGGAAAGGAGACAGAAGAGGTTGAGGAAATTGATTGAAATACAGTGATTAAACCATTCTGTCCTTCATACAAGCGTGAAAGTGCATTAGAGCTTCTGTATCACTTTATTTACATGTCCCCAGGATACAGTTCTTGATTAATCAGTTATCTGTCTCCGTTAATGCGTTAGGAATTATGGCTTATACATATGTTTAATTGGTAATTTATCGATGGTGGATTTCGTCAGTCTCAATCAATTACCAGTTTTTCACAAATGGTAATTACACACACTCTATTATTGGCGTTACTAGCCAGAAATCGAAGTAATTGTACAAAAAATTGCACGTACATTCTTTTACAAAAATACTGTGATTTACTGGCCAATCAGGGTCGCTGATGATGGGAGCATCTTGAATTTCAATTTAATTGTGAGAGAGTCTTTTGAGTGGACACTCTTTGAAGGATCTTCTGTGACTTCGGCATCACGGACCATGGCTGCTAGTGTTAGTAACAGGAGTTGGTCATGGGTTTTGTTGTTACCGATAATTGTAAAATAGTGTTGAGAATCTTAAAGAATGGGCTATGATCCATCACATCACCCGGCCCTAAATTGATATTATTGATAGTCGTTCTGGTTTTTTACTCATAGTTCCTTTACCCATATAGTTGTAGGCAGTCTGTTTGATGCTCATAATATGTGCTCTCATTCACTATTGCAGCTTTTTGTTTGAAATAAACTGAAATGTAATTTCTATTTTGCTTGTTTACCTCATTTGAATACGTGAATTTGTTTAAATATGCATGCCTTTTAATTTTCGTCTCTTTTTTCTGTGAGATTTTGCTGACGTTTAGGCCCTTTTATCCAACAGGAAATGGTGTTGCTACAGATGAAAGTTCTTCTCTCTCTCTCTCTCTCTCTTCAAATTGGCCCTAGTGCTCGGATTTCGTTTGTTTCTCTGATCCTTCTGCTATTCTTACGGATGACGAATTGAGAATTTATCTTACTTCACCTTATTCTCCTCCCCTCCTCTCCTCCTCTCCTTGTTCTCTCCATCTCCTCGTTCTCCTTCACTTCTCCTCCTTATTCCCTCTCCTTCTCCTCCCTGCATTCTTATGCTTATCCTCTTCTCTTATACCTTATTGTTCTTTTTTTATTATATTCTCAGATTCCCGGAAAACCTTTCCGCATCGATCGCACCATCGACTACATCTCCCCCGGCACCATGTACGCTGTCATTCGAGGGAAGCGGTACGAAATGCAGGTCACACAAGGAGGAAAAATGGTTGAAATGATCCAACCAGTTTCCGTGTTGTAGTTGTTGTAAGGATATAGTCGTAAAACAAAAGCGTTTTTAGAGTTTTTCAGTTGGGGCAAGTAGGGCTAGGAAATTGCTCCGGCTTTAAAAATGACAATTAGAATGTATAGAGAAAGATGTCTCGGTTTCGTCATTTCAATAGTGTGCATAGACTTGAGCGGTAGGACATGCGCGTTGAACGATGGTTCTGGTGTAAGATATATTTTAGCTTTTTACTTTTGTAGAATTTTTAGTGAACTTTGCTTTATACGTGTCTGGTAGAAAACATTTTGAGTTATTTGTGACTTATGAGCTATTGTAGTTTAGGTTTACAGTCGATTTATATGTCTAGATAATAATACCAGTTTTATCCTCTCTGAAGAAACTTTCTATGTAGCCTGTTAATTCTGTTTTTACTTTATATTTTTAGTTTGATTGAAAAGAAATATTGTTTGTTGCTGAAACATTCAAGGGTATTAAACAAAACTCAAAATGTCACAAACAAGAGAGAAAAGATATGCTATTGTTTGAGTTTCTTTTGCCGTCTTGCCACGGCTATGGAAAGTAGCCGTATTGATGTTTGTCTCTGATTTTTTGTATCTCTTGAAAAAGCTAATTCATAGTTTACTTATCTGATGATTAGACTCAAGAGAGAGAGATTAACTCTAGAGAGAGAGAGAGAGAGAGAGAGAGAGAGAGAGAGAGAGAGAGAGAGAGAGAGAGAGAGAGAGAGAGAGAGAGAGAGAGAGAGAGAGAGAGAGAGATTCAGAGAGCAGGAAACCATGGCTGCCTCCTTGGTCAGAAGGTGGCAAACTGAAATGAAGGGCACTTTACAAAACTGGTTGGATAGGCGAGGATTTGATCCTGGGTCCTGCATAGTCCAAAGAAGCCTGCTGCCATACCCATTAAGTTGAGGAAGAATTGTTAAATACATGGGGTTTGATAAACGGAATTGATCATATAGTGACTATTTTGGTTGCGCACAGTCACTTACATCACTTTGTCAAAGATTGTACGTTTTAAGTACACGCTGGTACAATTTAAGTACCGCTACTTTAGATTTGACGGTCAATCAATTGAACCATAGTTCAAAAGTAGGTGAAAGTCCGCCCATACAATATGCCTGTTATACGCAAAACATACAATATGACCTTAAGACCCATATTGTATTGGTCGCAAAATGAAAAAAATATAGTAACAGAGTTGAGTTGCACATCGATCGATAGAGAATTAAACGTCATGTTTAAATTTTGAAAAACATTTGGACAATTTTTTTTTTTTTTCTGTGAGTTTTAAGTTATTTTTTATTTAAACCGTCAGATTTGGACGATTGGACGGTCGCTGATCAAAGCAATGATCTAAGAAGAACACATGAAAAGCCCATAACACAACTTACGATAAAGGCGCCTATGAAAGGCCTACGATAAAAACGCCTACTTTTCAACTATGAATTGAACTACTTGGACTTTCAAAATGTTGTAACAACCGGTTAAACTTTTGCCGCGATTGTGAACGTCGACCGTCATAATAAAATCAATATTTCACACGGCCGGCGAATGTTTACGCTAACAAAACTGCGGCAACCGCATGTAAATAAAAGTGTTGCAGACAGTCACTTTCTGACTTTACGCGAGCTCCACTTACAGAGTACATGTTGGCTTTAACTTAGCCGCAAAATTGAAATTTAATCGCAAATCGTTACATTGAACTTAGACGCAAATTAATGAACGACACGAAATCTTGTACGGATAAATTAACTCGCACAAAACAAAATATACTGTACATTATAATAAAGTAAAATAAATGCGCGTCGTCACATGAGGCCAAATCAAGCTACACTATTTTCAATTCCCGATTAAATTTCAAATTAATTGATATTTTTACGCAGGTCCGTTTTATAACTTTATTAAAAGTTTAACCGGTTGTTACAACATTTTGAAAGTCCTAGCAGTTCAATTGACCGACCGTCAAATCTAAAGTCAGCGGTGCTTAAATTGTACCACCGTGTGCTTAAAATGTACAATCTTTGACAAAGTGACGTGACTGTGCGCAACCAATATAGACAATTCCCTTGATAAATTAATAAACAGTTAAAGCGACGACTAATTCATTCAACGGAACAAATTGACGAAGAGGCGCATGTGAAGCGACGGCGCGCACGGAGGCGAATTGAACCGTGTAAATATATTTGGTTGGACAGACGTCGTCACAGCCACCAACCTGGAATGAACTTTTGGCGGCTTTCGGAGATAACGTCACGCAATGACACGTGGCATCGCATAATTGGACACTGGAGAAGATGGGAGGAGGAAACATGGCTCCCGATTTGACAGGCGTCACCTGGAAGGCCATGTTGTACAATGGCCGTAGAAGAAGTACATTGGCCAATGTACCTTCTCGCAATGTAAAAGTCTTCCTATTGGTCTAGGGTTTGGAAGTAGGTAGCTGTAAGTAGGCAGATTAGGACTTCGTGAAATTTAGCCACCTCTCTCTCAGAGAGCTTGTAACTATAAAGGTCATCTTTGACCATTGATAACTTATTGCCCAGGGAGCAAATTCAGTGATTCTTTTTGCGTTCGGCTCATGGGAGTCGGGCCCTCACAGGGGTGAGGGTGGTCAAAATATTTATGTGCCAGGGTGGCACTTGCGAAAGAGGAAGGGGCAAGCATTATCCTAGAGGTCTTATATATGCTGTATACTCTGTGGGCTAATGGAGGCCACAGAGTTTTAGTATCACTTCTACTTGGTCCTTTTTTGATTTTCCGGGAAGCAATTTCCTGTTGAATCTTTCACAGATATTGTAAATGTGTATTGTTGGGTGGAAATTCGTACTGATGTTGCATTGAAGTGGCAAATGCTTTAGCTCTGGTATGTTTTGTAGTTTATGCCTTGCAAGTTAAAGAAGTACTCATTGAACATAGAGTAACTACTTTCAATAACGATCCCTTCCTATTTAATTTCCCTCTGTATGCTAATAACGATTCACAATGATTCACAATGTACAGCATGATCAGCCCCTCTATAACAGAGCCTTTGCTTTCATGTATATTAGTCACATTACACCAGTTAATGCAAAACACATAGAATCATAATGGAGGGATGTCCTTTTCTTGGCAGCTTTATTACAGTGATCGACAGCTGTGCTCCAGAACTCGTTCATGTATTCCAAGAATAGATGAACACATGGAGGAAAACTGTACATAGAGAGAAGTCAACCTATTATTCAAACAAGCATTTTCTTAATCACACATTTTGGTATTGCTTTTCTGGCAAAACTTAACTCTTGTTGTCCCTCCCAACTCTTTCCTGTTAATTGCACACGTATTTGCTTTTGTGAAAAAAACGAGCAAGGCAAATAATCTAAAACTCCCAATTTATGAAGTAGCTGACATTGATTTACAGAAGACTCATGAAACCATTAAAGAAAAAGCTGATTACTGTTCTGGCAAGTGATGATGATTCCTTATTGAAACTCCTTGGTCAACAAAATGACAGTTGTCCAAATACCAACAGTTATGCACAGCTCTTCAAAGATGACACAACTTGACCAACAATTTTACAGGGCAGGGGGAAACCTCTCTCCTCATGTTACCCTTAAGAGTCCAAATATAAACTTCTCTCGTCCAAAACCTTGTTTAACTGATCAGATGTATGGAATTGAACAAAGAATTTTAATATTGCATGTGAAACATGCGAAGCAAATGTTTCCTGGCTTACAATTGCTCCTAACTGTTCACAAAATGTACGAAAACCATACTATCTTTTGTAAAAACAGGGAGTTGTTTCTCCACCATTAGATTACATTTGCTCCTAGATACAGCCAAAACGAGCTACAGTGTCAGGAAAGTACGAATAGTTAACCAGACAGGCTCGATTTTTGTGAATAAGCCCGTAGGTGAATTTGATTTCAGGGTTTTGACAATGCCGGTCACTCGGAACTGTAAACTGTTGACTGTAACATGGAACGGTGTATTTGCGATTTCTCCGTTTTTAGAATCCAGCGCCAGAAACGCGTTCTCCCAGCGTTTGTCCGTATTGCGGGCCTCCGGTTCGGTAGGCATAAAGGTACTCGATAGCCACACCATTGAGCTTCTGAGGTACGAGACCCAAATCGGAGAACTTGAGGGCTGCAAAACCATGATCAGAATAGTGTGTGAGAAAATGAGCATTATGAGAATAAAGTGAATGGTTGTGAAAATGAAACCTTGTTTATCTTCAACAGGATTTGGAATAAGACAAGCAGTTTTCTCCCGTATTTCAATGATTAATGAACTGATTTTGTTCTCGTTCCGTTGAATGAATCTGTCAGATTTGGTGGAGAAGGTAGGGGAGGTGGAACGTGGTGCAAAGAAAAGAAGTACGTCCTACAGAATGTTCCAGAAGTTTATCTTTTTTATTATATAATATGTTCGAGCATTGGACAACAACATTTCAGGGAAGCTGCGTTAAGTAATATCCTGAAAACTCCTTTGTAAGTATATTTAACCATGTATTCACTAAAGTGATACAGAGAGCTTTGAGGAAGTGAAAAAAATTCTTACCACCATCGGATACAACATGGTCGAATTCAAGCGAGTTAATGTAGTCAAGAGTAAACATTGTGGGACTCGGAATGGGGAAAGGAACACGGTTTAAAAGTACTTCTCGAGGCAAGGCAAGTAACTGCAAGAAACGACAAATCAAAGTTCATCGACTACCTTGGTTCTGTAATTTTTTGATACACAACAGTATCACTGTTCCCTAAAAGAAAAATAGCATGTCTAACATATAACTAGTTCATTTGATTGAACTGGTAAAAAGAAGTTGCAACAACAAAGTTGGTGGAAAAAAAGAGAGTGAACAAAAAAAACTAACAACAGACAATTCTTGAAACACTAAACTTAAGGCATGAATAAACAAGGATACAAATATTATATGCACCCATAGCCTTGTCAACATGACAATCTGCCAGGGTACTGAAGTTTATGACTGATTGGCCTCTTTCTATAACAGAATTTGATCCAAAAACATAAGGTAAGTGTGGAGAAAACAAGGATATTCTAAATGTCACTTCTCACCTTTGCAATTGGCACAGGAACATCAGAGATGCGAGGTGAGTCTCGGATAGTTTCAAACACGAGATGGACCTACAAAACAATTCAGAATCCCATCCCATTCCATCTCAATCACATATGTCTTGTAGTCAAAATACACAACCAAACAGTTCCCTTCCCTTCCATGCTGTTTGTAGCCTATTTAACGTCCATATCTAGAGAAGTCCACAAAAAAAAAGGACAACGGCCACGAACCAAAGCTACACAAAAATCCTTCTTTAGTCAAAGTTATCATATTATCGATCTGTACTTTGTAATCGGTCTAGACAATCCTACCTTGTCATACAATCATACTATGTTTCGTACAAACAACAATAGCTACAAACCTCAAATTAAGCGCTACAGGAACCATCGGCACTCACGATTTTGGATGGATGACACTATTTCCCCATCAATACTGTAAATCTGTCTACGCTATTTTTGATAACTGAGTAAAGGACTGATCCGGGGTGTAAAGGATTTGGTATCAGCTTACCATATCCCGAATAGACATCACGTCCGGCCCTCCAAGCTCATAAATTTTCCCACAGCTTCTCCCGTCATCCATCACTGCCGCCATCACGGCACTCGCGACATCGGACACGTGGACAGGCTGCACACTGTGCCATAGAACCCGGAAACAGAATTAAAACTTTAGCTGTGATTGACAATTTTTAAACTTATGTGCTTTTGAAAATTTTATGCTTTTAGAATGTTTGTGCTTTTGAAATTGTTGTGCTTTTTAAATTTTTGCAGCTGTTATGAAATGAACACCTAGTATCATTTTGGTTTCTTTTTTTTTCTTTTTGTGACCTAGAAAGAGACTTGACGTTTGCTGTCTTGAATTTTTTATGACTGTTATGGAATAATCACCTAGTATCATTTTACTTTTTTTTTTTTGTAACTCGGAAACAGTATTGAAACTTTTGCCGCTGTTATAGAATAAAAACTAGTATCAATTTTGCATTTTTTTTTTTTTTGTTTAACGGCTACACCATTCACGACTTTACAACAATAATTTGGTCAAAGGTACTTCTGACCCGAAATCACAAAATAGTGTTGATAGTATTGATTACAGGAATGTACAGCAAGACGCGACATCAACTTGCCCTAAATTAGTATTACTGCCTTGAAATTAACCCTTTAAATTAATAAATGTTTTGATATAAAAGCAATAAACAGTGAACTTTATAAAAACTGGCATGGAGAACAAACTCAAGTTAGTATCATCTCCTACCAGCATAAGCATTTCATACTTGCTAGTGAAATCCTTCAAACTTCTCAAACGAGGGAGGGAGGGAGGGGGAGAGGAAAAGGAAGAGGGGGAGCGAGAGGGTGAGAGAGAGAGGGGGAGAGACGGGGCGAGAGAGAGAGAGAGAGAGAGAGAGAGAGAGAGAGAGAGAGAGAGAGAGGGGGGTTCCATGAACGCTTTCCTAGATGAGTCTCATACAGACTTACAGTGTCTTGCCGCCTGCAATCAAGGGAATGGAGGGAAACTTTTTGGCTTGAATGGCCCATGAGTTGAGGAGACGATCTTCGGTTCCCACCAACGGACCCGCCCTCAAAATAGTTCCCTTACATCACCAACCCATCATCCAAATTTCAATTTTAATTCCAATTTCAATTTCAGTAGCAGGATCACCTTTTTCTATAACTCGTCAAAGGGCAGAAAGAAATCAAACAACGGTTAAACAAGGCCAGAACCTCGAATGAGCTTCAATAGCCTTTTGCTTCAATAGCCAGATACGACGAGAACCCCAAATCAGCTTTTCTTGGTAGGAAACAATTAGCAACTGACAAAGGAAAACATGCGAGATTTAGATCATCGAACTAAACGGGCTCGGGGTTAAACAGAAAGGGACCAAAAGCACTTCCAAGCCAGTCCTGTGTTTAACAGTCCTGTGTTTCACAATCCTGTGTTTATGGATACGGATGAGTTTATGCATACGGTACTGGGAAAAGAAAATGTTGTTCCAACAAATATACCTGAGGGAAAGACTCCAGAGCTGCTGCCTCTCCAGCCGCTTTGGTGCGATGCTGTTTTGATGGGGCGTTAGGAGAGGCTCCCAAACAAGACGCTTGAATAAGACGAGCAACTCCTCCATGCTCTGTCGCCAACTGAAGTTTCAAACATCAAACAGAAACAAAATGAATAAATAAAGTAATCAATGAAGTAATAAGCATCAGTCTGACGTTTCCGGGGTAGCAACGTTACAGGCAGACATAACATGAATCATGGTGTCAGAAATAACAAAAATTTCCAAAAAGATCCCCAGCTTTTAACCAGTGTGTATATCACAACTGATCCTGGGGATCTTCCTGGAAATACAAATCTACAAACAGCTCACTAAAAGAAAGTTACAGTTAAGAATTTCAAGTTTTTTTAACATCTGCTAGCAAAAATCACTTTCTGATGGAGTGCTGGACCTACATTAACAAACAATAGCATTAATTTCTCATGGTAAAACTCACCTTGGCGATCTTTTGAGCTGCTGTAATGTTGATGTCTTCAAACCCGAAGTTACGGGTTTCAAAATCGCGTCCTGCGCCCTATTCAGCAGGTGGCCCAGTCAATTCTTAGGCATGGCCTGACATACCACACTAAAATATTTTACTGCCATTGATGGAGTACAGATAAGAGCATGGTTCAAATGTGTGAAAACAATAGGAAACGCTTCATGTGGTTTCCTCACTGTTCACGTATAACATGCTTTTATCGAGTATACTACGCATACTGTACTGGGAAACTACATATAATGTTTTAAAAAATTTAGGCACAGTTAAACCATGGATAGGAGGGCATGTGAGACATCATTTTGAAGCACTAGAATCAGAGGACTGTTTTCTGAAAAAGAAAACTTGGCAGAACAGAAGGAATCCTCCTCACATACCAATTAGGTTGATCACAACATTGGATTTTGCCATAACCGCGGCAACTGATTCGTCATCCCTGATGTTGAATTTCATAGGCAATACCTGCCAGGAATAGCATCCCCTCAAGCACCAAAGTTAAAAAGAAGACGAACATGGGGTACATTGCAACACCAAATACCTTTTGAAAACCAAACTCGAACTTTGAGTTCGCCTTCTCAAACTTTTTTTCATTTATTGTTGAAAAAAACCAAACCAATTAATTTTGAAACACCACTGAATTTATTCTTCTTGAACAAGGTCTGTAAACCTGCTGTCAAGGAGAGGCCCTACTCTTCCTCCCAAAAACCTGCCTAGGTTAGAAAATAAGTCCAGGAAGATCCAGAAAATACCTGCCCCAAATCACCCATAAGCTTAAGATGCCGAGGATCGTCATCACCTCCCCGATAAGGTACAATAACCTGTGAGCCGGTACGAGCTGCTCGAGACAGAATACAGATACATACTGGTAAGATGAATGCTGTATAGAAGCAATAAAGTTCCTCACCAAAAAGGAAAAATTAAATGGAATATCGCAACAATCAAATTGACCACCACAAATAAAAAGGGAACAGAAAAAATGGACGTGATTCTTACCCAATTGTTGCACAACATAGCGTCCAAGAAACCCTGTTGCTCCAAAAACTGTGGCTACGATTCCACTGCACATGGGCCAATCCGAAATAGAGTGTACAAACATCAAAACAGGCAAAACAACTGGGTAAAAATATACGTACGAGTGAAGGCATGGACTTTTGTTAGAATGATGTTCAAGATGCTGGGGAGATAAAGATGGTAAGACTGATTAAGTTACCAAAAGTGCACAGTCACAGTCATCAAAACAGGCAAAAAAACGAGTGGGACTACACACGAGCAGGTACGGACTTTCTTTACAAAAATGTTTAAACTGCTAAAGAGATTACGATCTGTACGTGCTGTGAAACTGATTAGGTTACATGAACTGCAAGGTCGCAATTTTATAAAGTCTATCTACTTTTGAATTTACAAGCAATACAACTGCAAACATCCTATAAATTTATAAAAAATTTAGGGTTTTCGTACAGCAAACACATGCTGGTTCCTCTACGTCGCTGGAATGATGAAAATAAGTAGCAGTAATACAGTGAAAACCCTTCCTTATATCGCACGTAATCCTAGTAATAAAGAGACAACAACAGGATAAACAACCAGACCAAAAGCTCAATCGATTCCTGTTTGCAAAAAAAGGCAATTCCTAAAATGTAATTCATATGAAGTTGCCACAGTCAATTTGCGGGGACTCATAATTGAGGGATGATAATGGTAACAATTTACAGGGATATAAGAATATTACCAGGATATATAATTTAGGTCAAATGCAAGAAGAGATGATTTCGAGGCATTAACATATTCAGTGATAAGAGGAAGTTTTGCTTTTAACGACGTGAAAATGAAAGATCTACGAAGACGGAAATGCAAACAAATTAAGAGCCCAACCAGGATTCAGCCCGCGTAGCAACAGTCTCTTTCCTTCTAAAAAAAAAAGACTAAGGTTCAATACAGAACGTCTCCATACAAGCCTGATATGTTCTGTAAAGCAGGTAATTTAAAAAAACAACAAATTTACCACATACCCAGAAAATTAACACTAGAATTTACTACTTGACAACAAAAAATCTACTGCTTAGCTATTTTACTTCATTCCATCAAAATACCAGAATATTCACAACCATGCCAAAACGAGACACTTAACTAACTCATTCGATGACGTCATCAATTACACATAATCCACACTAGCTGAAACATTGTAAGAAAACAGCGGAAAAACAAAACATGTCAATTCTGCACATAAAAATACAACCGGAAAGGCGAGAATTTTACCTGACAGAGGATCGCCCTCCGGGACCCTTCGCCATAACATTGCTGCGAACAGCAAGGGAAGACACGTGTCGCGATCCTGGAGCGTTTAAGTCATGTGAACCAAAGGCCTGAGATATTAAGTCATCACTAGGAAAACTCGAAGAAATTCCTGGTGTAACATTATGAGACACGAGAGGTCGCAGAGATCTGG
The DNA here is from genome assembly GCA_037447655.1 of Zygnema cylindricum. Classification (NCBI taxonomy): domain Eukaryota; kingdom Viridiplantae; phylum Streptophyta; class Zygnematophyceae; order Zygnematales; family Zygnemataceae; genus Zygnema; species Zygnema cylindricum. The sequence continues at coordinate 58,053 of JBBHKE010000525.1, read as the reverse complement.
CGCGCTGCGCCAGAAGGCGAGCGGGAGCCATGGCTCCTCCGAGAAGGAAGGATGAGGCGAGAGAGAGAAATACAAAAAACACCAGTACAGGTTCTCAGCCATGGTTCAAAGCCTAGATCAAAAGTGCGTTTTCGCACTAAACCTGTTAACTTACCGTAGTTTAGTGCATATAGAATTGTCGCACAGAATCGCATTTTGAGATAAAACGGCATATCGTTCTTTATTGACGGCATTTTCCGATACGCTACAGGACTGTACTGTACTGTAGTGTATCGCATCACAACGTTAGCGGGAGTGCTAGAGTCGTTTATTGAATTTTTTGTACTTTGCCTTTTCTTTTCGGGATAGGATGGCATGCATTCATTGATATCGCAGTTTCCTTTGGGATGTATTGCAGGCAGAGGTCGCAAACGGTTAACCGAAACCGTAACCGACCGTTAACCGACCGCCCGCGTCGGACCGGGAACCGATTCGGTTGCCAAATTTGGGGGGCCGGGCGGATTCGGGCGGGTATTTACGAAAAAAAAAAACGGTTACGGTCTGGTAAGCAAAAAACGAAAAAAATTGAAGGTTTTGCACTGTCAAATTGTCAATACTATCCAACATTATTGTACTTTGTACTATTGGTATCGTGGAAGGTATAAGGGAGATGTACCACTAATTTTGTACTGTACTTATTCGTTTGGGCGGGTACGGGTAGTCGCGATAAATCAAGTTTCGGTTAACTTTTTATTTTCGTAAACGCGTTTCGGGTAACGGTTAACAATTTAAGAGGGTGACATAGCCCGGTCGGGCGTCGGGTACTCAGATTTTGAAAAAAAAAAACGGTCGGTTTCGGTTATCTAAATTTTTTACTTTTGCAACCTATGATTGCAGGTACATTAGAGGTCGCAAAAGTCAAAAGTTTACATAACCGAAACGGACCGTTTTTTATTTTTCAAAATCTGAGTAACCGACGCCCGACCGGGTTATGCTGCGCTCCAAAATTGTTAACCGTTAACCGACCGGCGTTTACGAAAATAAAAGTTAACCGAAACTCGATTTCTCGCGACTAACCGTGCCCGCCCGTAACCGAAAAAGTACAAAATTAACTAATGTACGACGTATGAATAAGCCAATAATTACGATTTGTCGCGTTCCCTAAGATTTGCGAAATGAATAGTGTTTACTAACGTGTCAGATTTGCGACGCTTTGTCGCGTTCCCTAAGATTTGCGAAATGAATAGTGTTACTACCGTGTCAGATTTGCAACGCTAATCATGATGTCACTTACTTCCACGATACCAAAGAGTACAAAGTACAATAATGTTGGATTGTATGGACAGTACAAAATTTTCATTTTTTTGGTTTTTTGGTTGACCGACCGTAACCGACCGTTTTTCTTTCCTGGTGAATCAACCGACCGCAACCGCCCGGCCCTCAAAATTTGGCAACCGAATCCGCTCCGGATCCGGCGCGGGCGGTCGGTTAACGGTCGGTCACGGTTTCGGTTGACCGTTTGCGACCTCTGAGGTACAGTCCCGGAGATATGACAACATCTGATCGATATATCGACTATATGACTGATGCATTATCGGCAATTCCTGCTAGAATACGTTACTAGGCTGTTTCCACACCTTTTCGCACATTTCAAAACTATGTACCTGAGAACAACTTTGCTATTTGTTTCGTTTTTGACCTAAAATTTTTAAAAGAGCGTAGCATATACTGAGGAAACGCTTAGGAAAAATGACAAGTTTGACAAACGTATGTCCCTACCTTAGTTTGGAATCACAGGTTTTTAGGTCAGCTGCGTTTTCCAAAAGACTTGGTCCTAGACTCGGTCAACCTCTTTCCACTTCGTTGAAGACCTTAAAATCCAAAAGAAATAATGTTAATGGGAGGTCAAGGGAAACAGTTTGTGCCGGAATAAAGGAAGATCAGTCATCAGTTTCAAATGGAGACTCAAACGTTAATATTTTCGCAAATGTAAGTTACAATATCCACCCTAAATTAGTTGTATAGATGCTAATACGCACAAAGATCGCTTTATGTATGCCAAATTAGTTTGACAAACACGAAATTGGTTTTATAACTCTGCATTAGTTTTATACTCACTGAATAAGTTTTATGCACACTGAATTCTTTCTATACACACTAAATAGGTTTCATGCAACTAGTTTTATACACACTAAATTAATTTCTTGTTGGTCCAGTTAATGGTCTTGTATGATGTTACAGTACAGGCAGTCAATTTAAGCTGGAAACTAGTTTATTACTTATTGATATTTGTGACTAGAGGTATTTTTATAATATTGTTTTCATTATCGATTACACAATTTTCACCATGGAATTGTTTTCAACCTTAGCGACCCTCATCACATACGACTGGGATATCATTGAATTTATATAATTTTCGTGTTTTGTATGAATTTTGCTTTTATGTTTCTTGCTTTCTATAGATAGGGGAAACTTTCTTAAATTATTGTTTTGACTTTAATATATTGTAAGCTTAAAATCTTTCACCAAAATATGGATGTATGTATGCACATTCTTCAACTTTAGGGTCTCAGCTTTTTTAAGCAAGGAATGAATCAAACCTAATTTTTTTTCTGCAAATTATCCTCAGGAAGAGACACGAGCGAAATAGGCTTTTTTTGTTTAACTTTTTTGGAGTAACACAATTTAACCAAATAAAGAAAAATGAAGAAAAGAAAAAAAGAAACAAAGATGCCGTTGTTTTTATGGTTTTGTTTTGTTACTTTTACCAGTTTTTGTTTCACCAGTTCCTTATACAATCGTATTAGAAACAGTCCATTCACTTTGGTTTGTTTTGAGTTCATTCATCTCTATTCTCATTGGACTCCACTAAAAACATTATGGGAACCTAATGGTTTTTGTTTTCAGACTTTCACCAGTTCCGTATGCAATTTTAATCAGGACAGCCCGTTTTTTGGTTTGTTTCAAGTCATTTCGTCTCGATTTTGATCGGCTTCGTGTTTTTTTGTTTGCAGGAAGACGTGGTTTATCTCGCCAAACTGGGGGGCGGCTGTGTCTTAGGGGCTTGTCTCATTAAATATGGGAGTCTGGTCTTTCCTGCAGTGACTACACCAAACTTACTATTTGCACTTCTTTTAGTTGCCAGTCCTCCTCTGTTTGCCTTAGTTCTTTTGTCAAAGGCAAGCAGATCCTGAACTCAGTAGAATATATGTAATTATTTTCAATGGACAGTTTTCGAGGCGAATGCGTTTGTTTTTTATCGACATTCCTTTAGGCGAACATTTTTGTTTTCAATAAACAGTTTTTGAGGCGAAGTCAAGGAGTTTCTAATCTTAGTAAAACATATGTATTTATTTTCAATTGACATTTGTACCCAAAAATAAGTTTCATCCGTCAAGTCCTACAGCCCAATTAGCCGAAAGCTGCATTGGCTTTCTCTTATGTGATTTTGTACCACTTAATTGAGTAATTTCTGAAAGAATGGACAGATATTGCACACACACATTTATCTCTGTTCCCTTCAATTTGTTCACTTCTTTAATTTTTTTAATTCTTTTTCCTGCGTTTTTGGTGAATGTTGTGGTGTTTATTTCAAAATTTGTCGGAAAACATTGTTCCTAAAATCTCTTTGGTATGCATCTAGACGCTCGTATACTCCACAGTCACGTACTCTGGACACACTATGATTATTTTAAGGAGATAAATGCTTATAATGTTTTCTGGTCAAAAGGCGGGCCTGGAGGGAATTAGTGAGTCGCTTGATATGGTATAGCAAGTATTTATCTCATTAAACAAGAAAACATTGTGACTAGTAATAATCGTCTTTTCCCTTAACACATTCTTTTGGTGTTTCATCTTTCTTAGTGTTAGTACAGAATCTGTTTTAGTGCTAATAGTTCTATTTGCTATTCAAATAACGTGGGCGATTGTGAACAGATTCTGTACAAATTATTTTCTAACACTAATAACGATTCGCGGTGAAGAGGATATTGGTGCCCATTATTTGAGTTGCAGTCAACTCAAGAAACAAAAAAAAAAGTCATATTTTGGAGCGCTGTTGACTGGTACACACCTGTACCGTAACAACATATTTTGTTTCTATAACTCATTCCTTTCAGCCGTCCAATCAGCAATTCAAATTCGCTTTTCTCTCTCTCTGTCTCTTTCTCTCTCGCCCCCTCTCTCTTTCTCTTTCTCTTTCTTTTCACTGTCTCTTTCTCTCTCTCTCTTTCTCTCTCTCTCTCTTTCTTCACTAAACAAGAGTTGTATTTCTTTTGTTGTGCAGTATTATGATAAGTCAGGCTTATGGGACAAAGAAAATATATTTCAATGATACATCGAGAAAATGCAAGAGCAACATTGCAACCTCAGAATTACTGTCAGGTTATAAATTATATTGCTAGCTTTGTAGACTGAAATTTTAAATAATGTTATATATCAAGCTTTATTGAAACCCGCGATGGTAAACCATCTGAGGACTTGGAGACAGAAGACAAAAAGGACAAAACAAAGTCAGGTTGTGGTTAATCGAACATTATTCTCCTTCAAGTAAATTTAAGGATGTTTGAAATTCCTGGTAGCAAATTAGCAATAGAAAAAAACTAGAAAAACTGGTGGAAATAAAGAGACATTGTAGTTGGCGTGGGCAGAAACCTTAAATTCGTTGAATATTGCGTTTTAACTGTCAGTGACAAACATAAAATCAATTAGAAACATAAATTAAAAAAAACAGTTCGCAGTTTTAGGATGTTTCTACTGTTTCTACCGACCTGTTTATGGGCCAAGCCAATATTTCTCATTGCTTCACAGAAAGAATGATGATGTATATGGAACATAGATTTTTGCTTTTGTCTTTTTCGGCTAAAGCTTTCAAATATTCTTGGTTCTATCGCCCATGGGAGGAACGTTAGCAATTCTCCCGCGCAAAAACAGATACTAACCAGTGTAAAATATTGGGTCTAAAAGGATCTATAGGATTCAGTACGGGTATAAATCATCCTATTTTCCAGGAAGAAAGAGACAGAACATTCCCAGTTTTACCAGATTTTGCTAATATGGGACTTTTATAGAGAACATGGGAAGAAAAGTAATGGACTTCGAAAAATCTCTAGCCTTATTTCTAACTCAATAAATGTGAATATGTAGCTCATGGTTTCCAGTATTGACAATATGGCTTTACTAATTGAGTATTTGTCAGCTTAATCTCACAATATGCGCAAGGAGACGTGGCAGATTGCGGTCCACTCCCTCAAGTAGAGTTGTTAACACTACTGTAGTTTTCAGTTTTTCGGCAAATAATGACTCCAGCAAATTAGTGTTATTATCTCTAATAGCGATGGGCGGTGCAGTGAACCTCGAAAAGAGCTAAAATAGGGAAAACACAATTAATACTCGGAAAATGTGGGACAGAAGTACACGCATCGTTATTAGTGTCAAGGTTTAGATAGTGTGGAAGTAAATTTACCGTCATTGGTGCTTTTTAAGAATTTGAAAATTAGAAAAAAAAAAGGTTTATTGTATTTTCGGTGTTAATGCTAATTTGGAACAGCAAAAATGGAGTATTTTCTGTACGATTGTATACATTAATATTTGTATCCGTACAAAATATTAAAAATCGTACGTCGTCATGAAATTAAATATCCGTACATGCCAGACTAATCCCGTTTTTTGAGCGCACGTTCCCATGCGTACTCGTCTAATTTAATTCATTTTTTGTAAAAATTTCACTTGCAAAAAATATATGCAAAGTGGCTTCTCACATCGCCTCAACCTATTTTGTATTCTCAGTAGATTGAGCAATAACTTTGCTAGGTTCACATGAAATATCCATGCAAAAGTGTTAATAACACAGTAATCTAGTACATTCTAGTTCCGCATTTATGCAGCTAATTCCATTACACAGATAGTGAGGCGGTCCTCTCTTACATGCAAGTGTGCGCCAGGATATGCACGTCTTTACTTGATTAGCAATTAAGGGAGAGCAAAGTTCTTGTCTGAAAATAGTCCAATATGCCAACCATCCGATAAATTTAAAGGCTATCAATTTGATGGATATAGAGTTCTAAAATTGCGTCATTCTAATAATTAGCTTAATTAAAAAAGCATGATGGAATGGCAAAATGAAGGTGAAAAAGTTGTTAGAAGAAAAATCCTATGATCTCAGTATCATATCGTCAGTTCACCAAAGAAACACGAATACAAAAACTAACGTTCTATTTTATTTTCGAACAGTTACACAGTTCATCTTCCACATAACTGTTATTGTTACCATACTTATGGTTACGATGGTTGGATACTTCCTGAGGTCTTCAGTAACATTTTAATAGCACTTCCAGTATCAGAAGATGCTTGGATTACTAACCGTAGAACACATCGTCAAGGAAATACTCCAGCAAATACTTCGATCTCCAGTTCCACCCTCAATGAATAGAGACTTTATGTTCCTTCAAATTCCACCAAGTGGATTTTATTTGGTCGAGACTATAACACCTTTTTTCTCTTTTTTATAATTCAGTTGGACAAAGTTAATTTGTTTACGCCGGTTACCATGTTAGCAATAGACTTCGGAGTACAATGGAGTCTCACCATTTATTCATTCCCTGGTCAAGTAGCCTCTAGGCCGCCGGCAGCAATCTAGCCGCTACTTTAGCCAGTCGACAGCTACAATACCTTGTTATGGGTTTATGGTATATGTACCACATGAAAACTTCAGAATTTCGCCAAAACTGCGACCGCCTTGAGCGTAACTACATGTAGTTCCACTAAATTGGGATCTGCCACGTGACTAAATTTGAGTCACCGCCAAGGAAGTGATTTTAACACTGGTTAAAGCTTTACTTTCGATTTCAGAAAAACACTCAGGAAAGAGTGACTAACATCCTTATCCATTGCTTTACCTTCCATTTTCTGTTCTCATGTACTCAATGGTTTACCATCGTGCACTCCTATCCAAGTAGTCCTCACGCATTTCCTTCTCAAGTAGCATCGGGCAGCGTACCTCAATTTGCCGTCGGCCGTTACTGTATCCTGGCCGTCAGTGGTAATGACAATCTGCCGCGAAACTGAATCGGATTGTTGCAAACTCCAGTCTGCGTCTAACTCCTAAGCTGCAGGAAAAAGTGTCTGTAGCAGCTTTAAAACCATGACACTGACTCAAAACTTCCGTTAGTTCCATACAGCCGATGTCCACACAAAATTATAAGGCAGCGCAGTTGCACATGTCAAATTTGTAATTTCATTTCCACAAGAAGTAGCAGAAGTTTTGATGTCATAAACACGCATTTTCAAGGCTTTCATTCTCATTTCAAAAAGAAACATTATGGACATTGTAGGGTACACACTACTGATAACCGATTACCGAGCACTCTCTACCTGATGCTACTCTACTTTTTCAATGCAATCTCATCCCTATTCCTTTTCTTGTGGCCTGTAACCCTATTCTTTTTCCTTTTCGTGTCTCCTGTTTTACAGATGAAAGCGATTTCTACTTTAACCAACGTTGCTTCTTCTTACAACCATCCCTCTCATACTGTCACCAGTTAAATACAATAATTAAAAAATTATGTTAGGCACTTTGCGCCATCTAAACCTCGTCACCACCTAGAAATGTGTACAGAAACGCCAAATTTCTTGAATCTATCTTAAGCAGCAACCCTCTCGACAACCTTTACTCCCTGGCCTCCGGGAGTGACCTCAAGCTCATATCGCTTGCCTCGGACAACCACATACATGGTTCCAGGGGAGACATAGTCAATCAAACGGTCCATGCGGAAAGGCTCACCGGAAACCTGAGGGAAAAAAATAAAAAATGTCTTTTGAGTACTCTGTGGCAAATTGACGCGGAGAGAGTCTAACCAAAAACCAGCAGAAAAAGGTACAAAAACAAAGGAACTGAAACGGAAAGAAGGATAGCGACCTTCAGACCGGCAATTTAGAGCGGAGAAAATCCAGAGAAGCATAGAGTAGTATGAGCAAAAATGTCACATGGAGGAAAGGGGAAAAAATCCGTTTTTACCTGAGCTCCAGAGTGAATCTGGATTCCAGTGATCACAGCATAATCGGAAGTCGCAGGGTTCACAGTTTGCTTGATAAGAGACTCAAGGTCGTTAGTGATGACCTGTCAGGATAGAGCAAGTAATAGTAATAATCAGTGATTCTGTGGAACCCTTGTTCATAAATAAATCAGATGCCAAAAACTCAAAGAAGCCAAGAGCTGTCAAGTTTTTACCTGAAGGGCAGCTTTGGTGACTCCAACGAGAGATGGGCCGGAAGGTCCAGCATTTTTCACCTGAGGCTGTAAAAAAAGAAAACCAACCAAAACAAAATTGTTACTTCCAGCTATTGTTTAACATATTAAAAATAAAGACACCTATTGCATGATTTAATAAAAACCAATCAATTTCCCTACACAAGCCTCAATTTTCATCCCAGTAATGCAATGGCACAGAATCTTCCATTCAACCCAAACTGCCTCTTTCCCCCCACCCAGCCAACCATCCAAGAACCTCACCTGAACAAAAACCTTCTTCTTGAGGGTGATGTACTCAGCGTCAAGGGCATCCTCTGACACGGGCCCTCCCTTGGTGGCGTCATTCTTAATGGCGATAAGGGCTCCGCACGCATTGGAGGGCTTTCCTCGGCCACGGCGGAGGAGTGATCCAACCTCTCCGGACTCTCCCACCGACACGTGAGGGAAGGCAAAGAACACGTCTGGAGGAGAGAGACCAGGAGGGACGGTAAGACAAGTGTCAGTTATTTAAATAGTAATTCTTCATTACAGCATGTTGTAAAAAGGTTAACATGTGAAAAGGAGTTGCACACAAGGTAAACAACAAACATCAATTTGTAAATTGAAGCTACAACTTGAAATCCGATCTCACAGTCCATCAAAAAAGGTACAACGGCAATCTTAAGCAGTAAATTGTGTCTAAAAGACAGATGAGTGTCTGGTGGAGCAACTTGTTTCTGTCAGTTATTTTCCTGGTAGATTGGAGCATCGACTTCTGTTTGACTGAGTGCAGTAATGATATTTAAAGCATCTATTCAAGTGTTAATGTCGACATTGTGTTCAGTAGGTACATAATCCATACATCTCTCCCTGGGCCTGCCATCGACGTCGCAGGGGAACTCAGGCGAGTGGCTCATGCCGGCGCGCAGCCCCGTCTTGCCGCAATTGATGAGCCCGCCAAGCCCCGAGATGTTGAATGACAGCCCGAATTGCCCGTCAATGTAGGCGGCCAGGGGACGGCACACCTGGGGGGGAGGGGGAGAGAGGGAGAGGCAGTATGAGTCAGACGAGGGAGAGGGGCTACAATCAACAAAGCAGATACAGACATGATATTCTTTCGATAACAAACTTGAACCTAATAGGAAACTGCAAATGACACACTTATTGAGAGTACAAAGTAAAAGAGCAGAGGCAGGTCGTAAAGAGGAGGAATAGAAATGTCACCTCGTCACGGCAGGTGTTCACAAGGGCAATGCAGTTGTCCCTGCATAAAAGAATCAACAAGAGAACTTCATAAATGAAAAACTGCCTCACAAGATAGTAATTTCAGGTGAGCTACAAGGTCCAACTGTATCCTCATTTCAACTCTTTTCAAAAAGAGAGGCATTGTCAAGTTCTATCCACAATGTACCATTTACATCCTGAAAAAGAACAATACTTAACGCCAAATGTCTTCCAGAAACCTGAGAAATACTCACTTGGAGAATCCGAGAGTGAAGAGCTCATTAGCCACAGCCCTCACAAAGGCCTCATCTTGAATAGAGTTGGGGAAGTTGGCAGCAATGGACTGCATAGCAGCGGGAGCCGCCTGTTTCTCTCCCATCACCCACCATGGCTCTCTCTCAGTAACTCTTTCCAGGGACTTCTCTGAAAGTGCAAACAATTTTAGCCAATAGCACACATTCTAAATCCGAAAACCAACAGACTACTGCAGCCAGGAATAAAAGGGTAAAATGTAGGACCTCTTGCCAAACACTCTGACGCAAATCTTGTTCTTGACCTTCAATACCATATATCGTGCAACGCAGTATTTTCGACTACAGATAACATCACATGTACATACTCAAATCTTCAGACATTTCCACTCAATCGTCTGCTAATTCAAAAGAACAAATAGACACATTCGAATACAAAAAAGAACCATCCACCATTGAGATTCACAGTTCCAATTCACTGCTTCTAGTTTTACAGGAAGTTTTACAGTCAAACTCCTACCTGAGAGACAGAGCGAGGCGGCAAGTTCAGAGGGCTGTTGGGAGCGGGAAGGTGTTCAAAGCTTCCGATTCCGGCAAACTTGCCAAGGATTCCAGAGGGAGTTGGGGCGGGAGAGGCAGCCTTGGGGCTGTCCTTCTTGACTGCCACATAGGCGAGGCCGGCGGCAGCGAGAAGCCCCGCACCGAAGAGGATAGGAGTGGTGGGAGGGGCTCCCGCAGCCGGGGGGGAGGAGGAGGAGACGGCGGCAAAGCCCAGGGAGGAGCTTCCTGCGGGGATACAAGGACGGGGAGGAAGAGGTGATGACGTCAGCAATGGCGGCAGAAGTAGCATCATTCATCAGTGGTGGCGCCAGCAGGAATATCATCAGTGACGTCAGAAGTGACACCAGTAGTGACACCAGCAGTGGCATGAGGCGGATTTGTTTGAGCTTTAGGAAATTATAACTAGAGGCAGCCTATTACCAGGAAAGGTGTTAGAATGTGGAAAGGAGGAAAATAAGGAAGCATCTGAAAAAGGAATGAGAAATGCCGTATGCAATGACGTCAGCAACATGAATGTCTGCCGTAAGATTATGGTTCTTACGAAGAAAAAAGCGGAGTCGTTCGAATGTAATTCTGTAATATAATCGGTAACAATGGAACTTATAATTGTAATTGTTACACGCATCTATGAAAGGGATGGGGAGAAAATTTTTATTTGTCCCTTAAATGACAGCTGATAGTGTTGTGAGTAGAGGAAATTACTGACGGGTGGAATGTACTTCATTATTTTCTGCTACACTACTATCTTTATTGAAATGTACTTTGTGTGCTTTAATATAGAAATGAAACTTTTTGCTAGTCACGGAAAAATGTAGTGCTGAAATGTACTAGTAAGGAAAAATATACTTTAGCGTAAAAAAGATAAAATGTTTAGTGCAGAAGTGACTAACTTGTATGTAGAAATATAGAGGTCGGGAAATGTACTTTTGGTTGAAATCACAAAATAAGCAACGCACACAACAACAAAGACGAGAAAAGAGAACATAGAAAAGGAGAGAGAAAGAGACCAGGAAGAAGAGAAAATAAAGAGAAAAAACAGGAGAAAAAGACAGAGAGCGGGAAGAGAAGGAGTCAGAGTGAGGAAGTGAGGAGAGAACTCACCCTCGCTTGCCTCGGCCCTCACAATGGGGGCAAATGTACGGACGGCCTTCTTGGAGTGGGGGCATCCGGGTCCGTGCAGACACACTGCCAAGATCCATGCCAAGCCAGTTTCAGTTTTCAGTTCAATGCAGATAAGCGGAAGATAAAGTTCGGCTAGGTTTCCTCTACTATCAACTCAGTTTGACTTCAAGCCGCGTCAGCCAGACAAGCCACATTTCCACAAGATGACAAAACGCACAACCGAACTCTTCACTGCTACTGACGAGACAGAAAAGACAAAAAAACAAAAACGAACTTCCTAAGCATTTCTGTCGCACGAGTGCGACCGAAGCGACTCTTGGCACGACTCTAGAGTCTCGGCCGAGCGACACCGACCTTGGGAGGACTCGCGGGCAGCGAGGGCGGTTCCGAAGAGCTGGCTGGCGGGGAGGGTGAAGGCGGCCATGGCTGCGGGAGGAGAGTCTCGGATTTACGTGTAAAAAGAAGAGAATTCGAACCGGAGGAGGAGGAGAGAGAGAGAGAGAGAAGAGGAGATGGAAAGGTGTAAAGTACTTGGCAGCGTGAGGGAGCGAGGGAGTTGCTATTGCATATATTCTACTTCTGCGCGTCTCGGCGTATAAATCGCAGTTCGGACGCGAGGCAGCGCGCGGGCCGGAGGGCGGAGAGCAGCGGCAGGTCAATTCGCTCCGCCGTTCCCGAGGTTCACGTCTACGTGCAGACGCACTACCACACGTGCGAAACTGCCACGGTGTCGGTATTTCAAGGAAGATGCGTTCGTATGAAAGTCTACGTGGACAAATCCCAGAGCTGAGAGGAGCCTCGAGCTATCTGAACCTCAAACTGCCTTTGCTCGCATCCACGGCTTTTGCGGGGAAGGAATTTCGCCTTGTTACTATGTCTTTTAGGTTCCGCGATCTGCGGAAGTTAATGGTTATCGATTCTTTGAGCATTGACCAACCTATTTCCATGTGGCATTCTAGTCTTTTAGGAGACCTTGTGACCATAAATGAAGTGAAGAGACTGTTTGTCCTGCCACGTCATGATATCTTATCGACAAATCTTAAGAGCATTGCCATGTCATGTTATGTCACGATAGTCAACGATTTACCCGTACTTTAAGCATCCTAGACCGTACGTAATTTTGGAGATCTTTTTTTTCCAAACCGTATTTCATCGTTCCGTGGAAAGTTGCGCGGTTGCGCCCAACGAAAAAAAGTAGCCAGTGGATCGCACGTTGTCACGTAGACTACAGTAAAACCACTCAGGCGAACGCAAGAAGTTCGAAACGTGCGTAACGTGTGATTATCGTATGCAATTTGAGACATTTGTTATTTTTTCGTACGCTCATTTTGTAAAAAGTCAAGAAATCATGGAGAGCAAGGAGGAAGGCAATGGTAAAAAGTCAAGAAATCATGGAGAGCAATGTTTTTTCTTTCTGATGAGATGAAAAAGGTTGGAATCTTGTTAAATTTTAGATGGATGTCAAAGATATGACGTCACTGATCTCATTTACCGAGAAATTTTTCAGTGAAAGGTATTTTTGGGCACTCATTTCGTAGAAAATCAGAAATGCATGGAAAGTGACAAGAAGGCATTTGAAGATTCTCCAAAATAGATGGTCGTGCAATATAAAGATTAATACAAAAAATATGTCAACTGCGATATGATGTACCTATTGAAAAAAATGACGAAGGTCATTTTTTGTATGATTAGTACTTACGGTGTCATAATACGGAAGCGAGGTGATAAGGAATGGGGAAATGTGAAATCACACCAGGAACACTCCAGGAAGCTATTTATGAATTTCAGGTTTGATATCTTGTCCCTCCATTACGAGACACAAAAATGATAACCAATCGATCTTTCAATTTACTGTTATATGTGTCTGTCACAATTTGTTCCATTTCTTTAGGACTTTTTAGGCATGACTGAATAGCACTGAACTGGACTGAGTGAAACTGAGCTGCACTGAACTGAACTACTGAAACCTCACTGAAATGGACTGAGTTGCACTTACTATGCCTGAATTGGAATAATGGAATGAATTGTACTGAAATCGCAGTGAAATGGAATAAATTGCGCTGAAATGGATTGCGTTTCATTGAAACTGAAGTATTGAAATTGCACTGAAGCGGACAGAGCTGAAATGTTTTTGTACTGAAATGGAATGATTTGCACTGAAATTGCTCTGAAATGAAGTTGCACCGACGCTGTACTGAAGTGGACTCAGCTGCACTGATATTGCACTTAAATGGAATGAATTACACTGAAATTGCACTGAAAGTGGACAGAATTGCCCTGGAGTGGAATGAAGTTCACTGAAATTGCTTCGAAATGGAATGATTTCTACAGAAAGAACGCTGAAGTGGACTGAGTTGCACTGAAAATGCGCTGAAAGGAATGAATTGAACTGAATTTGCACTAGAATGGAATGAAGTTAACTGAAATTGCACAGAAGTGGATTGAGTTGCACTGAAACTACACCAAGATGGCCCTGAAATTGCACTAATGAATTGCACTGAAAGTCCCTGAAGTGGACTGAGTTGCTCTGAAGTTGCGTTGAAAGGGAATGAATTGTACTTAATTGCGTCAAAATAGATTGAGTCGCAGTAAAACTCCCTGGATTGGTTTCAGTTGTACTGGAATTGCCCTGAAATGGTTGCACTGCCCTGAAGTGGTTGCACTGGAATTGCCCTGAAATGGAATGAATAGCACTGAAATTGCTCTGAAGTGGACTGAATAACACTGAAATTGAATGAATCGAACTGAAACTGCGCTGGAATGGAAGGAATTCTACTAAAATTTCAGTGAAGTGACCGAGTTGCAATGAAATTGCACTGAAATGGAATGATTTTTCCTGAAAACGCAATGGAATGGAATGTACAGCACTGAAATTGCACTCACATGTAATGATCTCTACTGAAATTGCACTGAAGTTGACTGATGTGCGCTGAAATTGCAGTGAAATGGAATGAATTGCACTGCAATTATTCTGAAATGGAGTGAATTATTCTGAAATTGCACTGGATTGGAATGAAGCGCACTGAAATTGCTCCAAACTGGAGTTAGTTGCACTGAATCTGCACTGTAACGGAATAAGTTGCACTGAAATTGCCTTGAAGTGGACTGCTTTGCTCTCTAACTGCATTGTAACGGAAGGAATTTCATTGAAATTGTACTGTATTTGAATGAATTGCACTGAAATCGCCATGAAGGGCGTTAAAATGCAATGAAAAGGAATGAGCTGCACTGAACTACTGAAATTGCGTTGAAGTGCACTGTGTTGCACTGAAATGGAAAAAACTGCACTGAAATTGCATGAAATGTAATGAATTGCATTGAATTGCACTGAAATGCAATGTTATGGAAGGAATTGCACTGAAATTGTACTGAACTGGTCTGACTTGCACTGAAATTGCACTGAAATCGAATGAATGGCACTGAAACTGCAATGGCATTGAAGGAATTGCACTGGAATTGCACTGAAATGGATTGAGTTTCCCTGAAAGTGCATTCAAATGGAATGAATTGTGCTGAAAATGCACTACCATGGACTGGGTTGCACTGAAGTCGCATTGAATTGGAATGAAGTGCACTGAAATTGCACCAAAGTGGACTGATTTGCAGTGTGATTGCACTGAAATGGAATGAACTTCACTGAGATTGCACTGACGTGGACTGAATTGAACTGAACTTGCACTGGAATTGCATTTGAATGGAATGAAAATGGAATGAAATTCACCGGAATTGCATTGAAATTGCACTGAAATTGAATGAAGCTCATTAGTTGCACTGAAATGGAATGAATTTTACTGAAATTGCGTTGATATGGAAGGAATTGCACCAGAATTGCACTGATAGTGATTGGAGCTCACTGAAATTGCACTTACATGGAATGAATTCTACTAAAAACGCAACGAGGTGGACTAAATTGCACTGAAATGGATTGAGTTTCACTGAAACTGGAGTTATGAAATTGTGCTGAAGCGAACTGGGTTGCACTAACATCGGACTGAAATGGAATGAAGTGCACTGAATTCGATTGAATTTCACTGAAATTGCAGTTAAGTGGAATGATGTCGACTGAAATTGCACTGAAGTGGTCTGAGCTGCACTGAAATTGCACTTAAACGGAATAAATTCTAGGGAAACTGTGCTGAAGCGAACTGAGTTGTACCTAGATTGCACTGAAATGGAATGAATTGCACTGGAATTGCCATGGTTAGACTGAATTGTACTGGAAGTGCATTGAAATGGAGTGCATTTCACTGAAATTGCACTTAAAGGGAATAAATTCTAGTGAAGCTGCACAGAAGCGGATGAGTTGCACTTAAAGTGCACTAGAATGGAACGAATTGGACTGATGTTGCACTGACGTGAATTGAATTGCACCAAAATTCGCACTGAAATGGAACGAATTATACTGAATGTGCTCACTGAATTCGAATGAATTGCATGAAATGCAATAACTGCACTGAAATGGAATGAACTGCACTGACTGAAATTTTGACATATTGCACTGAAGTGGACTCCGTAGTATTTAAATTGTATTGAAATGGAATTAATTGCACTGAAATGGAATGATTTGCACTGAAACTCAATGTTATGGAAGGAATTGCACTGAAATTGTACTAAATTGGACTGACTTGCACTAAAATTTCTTTGAAATTGAATGAAAGTTCACTGAAATTGCAACTATATGGAAGGCATTGCACTGAAATTGCACTGTTATGGACTGAGTTGCATTGAAATTGCGTTTAAATGGAATGAATTGGGTTGAAATTGCACTTAAGTGGACTAAGGGTGGCGTTCTATCAAGAAATTCTGTAATTGTACGGCCAACTCTACGGGCTGTTATATTTTAGACGATGTTCCATCGCGTAGAGCCTGTAGATCACGTGTTCTTAATTAAGTGGCACCACGTAAGCTACGATCTCATATTGAACATCCTTAAAGATTTTTCACACCGACAAATTTAACTTCAATTCTTCATTTGAGTATATGTACTTGCGTACCAAGTCATCAAGTCATCATGCGACAGAACGCCAGTCTTTTACGCCAGCTCATTTTTTAGATTACTGTGTTCGAACATGACGGAAGTCCTTCACCAAAAATAGTGTGGTGAAAGAGCGTTGCTAGAAATAGCGCATCGAAGTGGCGTTACAAGATTACTTTTTTTTGTTTTCGGTTGCTTTTTGAAAGGTTTATATCATGTGCAAATTTTGTAAGTTTCGTTGGTAGTCCATCGTGACACGTAGCTTAATCTTCCAGCGTGTCACAACTTTTTTTTTCTGTAGCCGACAATTGTTAGCTACAGAAAAAATTGAAGTGAATGCCTCGCGAATGAATATCCGATGGTCATTGTTACCTCCCAGACCTTCGGAGAGTATTGGCAAGATTCTCTGTAACGCTCTTTGCGTATTAAAACAAAATAAGCGATATGACTTAGTATGGATAGGCGCAGATTTTTGTGAACTACCCCACTTTTCGTGTGATGGATTGCCACCCTAAGTTGCTGTGAGAGTGCACTGGAATGGAATGAAGTTCACTGAAATTGTACCTAAATGGAATGAATTTTACTGAAATTGTGCTGAAATGGACTGAGATGCACTGGAATTGCACTGGAATTGCACTAGAATTGCACTGACATTGAGTCGGTTTCATTGAAATTGCACTTTAATGGAATGAGTTGTACTGAAATTGCGCTGATATGGAACGAATTGCACCGGGATTGCACTGAAATTGGATGAAGTTCACTGAAATTGCTCTTCCACGGAATGAATTTTACTGAGATTGCTCTAAAGCTGACTGAGTTACGCTGCAATTGCACCGAAGTGGACTAAATTGCACTAAAATGGATTGAGTTGCAATGAAACTGAAGTTCTGAAACTGTGCTGAATCGAACTGAGTTGGTTCGAAGTCGGACTGAAATGGAATGAAGTGCACTGAAATTGCACTGAAATGGATTGAATTTCACTGAAATTGCACTTAAATGGAATACTTTCTACTGAAATTGCACGGAAGTGGAATGAATTGCATTGAAATTGCACTGAAATGGAAAGATTTGCACTGAAACTGAACTTCTGTAATTTCACCGAATGGACTGAGGTGTGCTGAAATTGCAATGAAATGGAATGAACAGCTTTGGAATTTCACTGAGATGGAGTTAATTGCACTGAAACTGACCTTAAATGGGGTGATTTGCTCTTAAATTGCACTGAAATGCAGAATTTCATTGAATTGCATTAGCTGCCCTGCAATTGTACTGAGTGGACATGGAAATGAAATTTTCAATGAAAATGAAATTCAATGAATTCATTGAATTCAATGATTTCATTGAATTCAATGAATTTTCAATGGAATTTTTTTTTCAATCAAATTCCGTAAAATGCACCGACCATCGCTGACCTCCACAGTAACAACTGATTTGCACTGAAACGGCAGCCCAAGATTGTTTCGATTGAGCAATTTGAGCAGATATTGATATGTCACAACTTGCACCAAAGATTGGCATAAATTTAGCTCTGTATTGGGGAATTTGTCAGTCATTTCAATTTTCATCATTTTTCCGTTGTAATTGCTGTCTTTTGACTGCAAACCTTCCATTTCCATTTCTTTCCGCTTTAGTATTGGTGATGAAATAACACTTCCTGTAAAAGAATTTGAAGATGATGCAGGTAGCTTTTGCTCCTTGTTGTCAACTTTTTGACAGGTACATGGATTGAAGTCGCAAATAAAGACAATGTGGGCAAGTGTTATGGTACACTGTCCATCATTATTAGCGTTGAGGATTAATTAGTGTTAATGCGAAATTAGAATATACACTATTAATTTAGTGCAGGGACACGTGGCGGATTGTAGTCCATTCACTTCAATGGTGTTGTTGATACTTTCATATGATTTTCGGCCAAAAAAAGTGGCGTCTGAATTAGTATTATAATTCTAATAATAGACACATTATTGTTCTTTGGAGGAACTTCAAATGGGATGTGAATGTTTAAATTACCATGAGTTCGAGCAATTTTAAGATGGATGCCACACCTTAGCCTTTTGAACCGTTCTAAGCAAGTATTAAATGTAACAACGATCGATTTAAATGTTTCTCAAGACGGACAAAAGTCCAAAAAATTTCATTGTGCGAACGGGTTTCTACTTTAAATGTGCCTTTTGGCCAACCAAGTGTTTTGTGTTCTTTCTTCTTAATACGTAAAATTTTTACATCGTTGCAAAATTTCCCTACTCTTGTAGGTAGGTCAAAGATGTGAGGAACATATGTATGGACGTTTCCCCTCTCCTCCTATTAAGTATATATCTTTGTTATCGTATTCCCGATGAATCAGAGGTAAAAAAAATGACTATGAGGTCCATGTGTTACGTTTAATACCGGATCCTTTTCAACCTTGTTCCAAGTTTTTCAATCGACTTTGAAGCAGATTCTGTTTTCCGATTTTATATTATATATTGCTCGTAAAATGCGGTACTTTCACGCAATAGACTTTATCAAGGTATCTGTAAAACCATCGTCAATGAACCACTTCCGAAAATGGTGTTGAACCCTAAAAGCCACAAGAACGTTCCGCAAATTGTCATATGCCCGAGTTGCACCAATGAGAGTCGGGAAAAACCAGTCTGGGGAAGGAATCAATTTTGCATCTTATGACAACCTCTGGGCTTGCAATGTTGAAAATGGGTTTTACTAGATGGCTGGCAAAATAGGGAATGATCAATGTCTTTTTCTATTTGCTTATATCGGATCGGTTAGGAACTGGAATACTGCTTATGGTGTTTACATGTGCTGGATTTGTATCTGATGATAGAATCACCCTGCAATAATGATTATTTGAAATGCATGTGCGCATACGGAGTGACGATGAACATCGACAAATAAAAGCTATCCACGGAAGATTTCATTTTACTGGAAATTCCAGTGGACCTTATTTATTACCTTATTACTTATTAGTTTGTTACGTAAAATTCTTAAAAAAAACGACTGATTTGAGACTGGAAACAGTTGTAACTTCTTCTCCGGACTGATCTGGTTTCGTTTCCCAATCACCCGTATACCGAATGGTGGTTTGGTGCACCTTTCCGCACACACTAAACTCCAAAAGCTCCGCAAAAAACCCTAAAAATACATGCTTTGCAACAAAGTCAGAGGCTTTGGCTCTTGCGGAAAGTGGCTCAGACAGGTGTATATGGTTTCAAGAGGTTCCTATGAAAAAAAACCGTCATTTTGCAGCATTTTGAAGCTAAGGAGTGGTTGAGATGTGACCTTTTATTAGATGTAGCAAAAAGCACCAGTAAGAAGATTCCAGGACTAAGGAGCATTGCATAAAGTTTTACGTAAGTAAAATCACCTTCTTTGGTATTTTTTGGATGAATAAAGCACATAGACATAGTTAATTATCATTGTTTCCACATCAGTTTGTTTCCTCTCGAGCTCGGTTATCAATTTCGTTTTTGTCTTTTGTTACTTTTGGACTCATGTGCTCGGATGGTTTACCGTCGTGCTATCATAATGAAAAAAAAAGAAAAAAAAAATCATATTGAATTAAATGAAGCTCATTTTCATGTCCGCTTGTTTTGAGTTAAATGGAGGTATGTTATGTTGAAGTTTCAAATTGAGCTTCTATCGTTTCTCAGTATACCGTGTCGCTATTTTTTTGTATCGCTAATCATTTTTCCGCCGCTTAAAACGTCTTTTCTTCGTACCCCTTATCTCACATGGAGACTGTCAATGGGAATCTTGGCTTTCAATCGCAACCATCAGATCCATAATCCGACAAATGTGCACGAAGAATAGATGTTCTAAGTGGCGAAAAAAACATTAGCACAAATAGCGATACACGGTGTTCCATTAAAGGTGGCTAATTTTGTTTGTTACCGATCCCATGTGGGTCATTTTCACCATTTTCAGATACTTTCGATAAAAACATATGTTCAAAAGTGACTCGTCACATAAGCAAACGAGCATACAGAAATTACTGTGGATATTGAACAAGGAGACGATAATAGTAGTACTAAAGATACGGGGTAAGCAAACACACTAATTAGGGGCACACGACTAATAGCTCAAAAACATAAATACACAGAAAAGACAAATAAGCAGAATAAGACGAAGGAAGAAAATTAAAGAACAAAAAAAAAAAAAACGCAATAAGCAACGTAAAGAGAGCGCAAAAATCATTCGAATAGAACAAAAAAAAAAACAGAGGAAAACAAAAGGCAAACGGAGGCACAGGGGGACAAAAAGGATGTAATAGAGGCAAAGGGAAGCAAAAGGAGAGAAATGGATGCAAAGGGAGGCCTCTCCCTCTCGCTCTCCCTCTTCCTCTCTTCCCCTTTCTTCCTCTCGTTTTTTCTATGTCGCCCGTTTTGTCTATGTCTCTGTCACTCTCTTGCTCTCCCTATCTCCCCTCCTCTCTCTTCACCCCTCATTATCTCATGTGCATCACCCTCACCATATCTCTTCCTATCCCTCTCTATCTCTCGCTATTATTACAAGTCTTTTCTTCAACGCCTATCCTTATCCTATTTCTCTTCCCCATTTCTCCCCTCACTTTTGCCTCTCCCTCTCCCTCCACCCCCACAAACTCCTCCCTCCTTCCCCTCACCCCTTTCGACCACTATACACACTCTGTGAGCACCAGATAAAACCGTTTAAACTCTCGTTAAATTCTCGGCCTTAAATAAGTTAAACGGTTTAAAAAAAATTGCGTCTGGCAATTGTCAATTTTTGAGAAGGGAGGGAGGGAGGGAGGGAGGGAGGGAGGGAGGGAGGAGGGGAGGGAGGGAGGGAGGGAGGGAGGGAGGGAGGAGGGGAGGGAGGGAGGGAGGGAGGGAGGGAGGGAGGGAGGGAGGGAGGGAGGGAGGGAGGGAGGGAGGGAGGGAGGGAGGGAGGGAGGGAGGGAGGGAGGGAGGGAGGGAGGGAGGGAGGGAGGGAGGGAGGGAGGGAGGGAGGGAGGGAGGGAGGGAGGGAGGGAGGGAGGGAGGGAGGGAGGGAGGGAGGGAGGGAGGGAGGGAGGGAGGGAGGGAGGGAGGGAGGGAGGGAGGGAGGGAGGGAGGGAGGGAGGGAGGGAGGGAGGGAGGGAGGGAGGGAGGGAGGGAGGGAGGGAGGGAGGGAGGGAGGGAGGGAGGGAGGGAGGGGAGGGAGGGAGGGAGGGAGGGAGGGAGGGAGACTTGTGGAAGAAGGACCGGGAGGACATATTGAAATTGTGTACGAATTAGGGTTTGGAAACATGACACACACATACGACAAAAGGGAGAAGTTCAAAACGAGGGAGAGAGAGGGAGGAGAGACGGGAAGTAAGGGAGGGTAGGAGAGGGGAGAGAGACGAGAAAGAGGGAAGGGGAGGAGAGGGGGGAGAGGGGAGAGAGGGAGGAGAGGGAGAGGGAGAGAAATAGAGGGAGAGAGAGGGTTAGGGGGAGGTCGAGGGGGAGATGGAGGCGAGGGACAAAAAGAGGCTGACGAGGACGACAAGAGGGGTCGACAGGGACAGGGGGATAGAGGGAAACGAGGAGAGGCGCAGAGGGAGAGTGTTCACACCATGCCCACCAATCCACAATCTCACCATAAAAAGAGAAGTTTTTAAATAAAACAAAAAAACGTTTTTACAAACAAACGAAACGTAGTTGTCACTCAATTAACCAACTCAGACAACCCCTCCCCTCCCTCTTCTTATCCCCCCCTCCCCCCCCCCTTTTTCCAAATCACCCTTCCCCCCTCCTCCCTCCCCTCCCCCACTACCACACCCTCTCCCTCCCTCCCCCCCCTCTCTCTCCCCCCCCCTCCCCTCCCCTCCCCCCCCCTCCCACACTCTCCCTCCCTTCCCCCCCCCCCCTTCCTATCCCCCCCTGGGCCCCCTTCTCAGGCCAGAGGATCCCTGCGCAGTGGACGCTCTGGAAGGGAGAGGGGGGGGGAGGGAGAGGGGGGGGGGAGGGGGAGGGGGGAGGCAGGCAAAGGGAGCGTGACAGGATGTCTCGGGCATGGATTTTTGAGTGGATTTACGTGCACCCCGGCCGAATTCACATTGTCCGTACGACTTGTACGATTTCTAGTGGATTTCCTTCGCCTAAAGATATTTAATATTTTGTACCCAAGGGTAGAATTGGTGTACGGCCTGTACGGTACACACCGTGTATCGCTTAGCTTTTTCGCCAATTCAAACATATTTTCTCCGTACACAATTGTACAATTTTCAATTTGAGACTGCCAATCGGTAGTTGGGGATCTTACCTTTCAATCGCAACCGTCAGATTCACAATCCGACCAGTGTGTACGGAGAAAAGATGGTTTAAGTGGCTAAAAAAGCATTAACACTAATAGCGATTCGCGGTGTACCTCTAGCTGGCTAGTGGTCCTCTTTCATGACCGTACTGCAGTCATTTGCGGTACATTACCGTACCGTACGGACTTGATGGAGCGATTGCCTCGCGGATTCTTAAACAAAAAATTCGAACGGTCAATGGCCACTCCTGTGCCTTTGGAGAATTCTTAATAGTGCGTTACCAACGCTATTTGGAGTCCAATGACCTGCCTGCAAAACCTTAACGCTAATTAAGTAATTAGCACAAAGCAACAGTAAAAGCTGGATGCACACTCGCTACACCGCGAATCGTAATTAGAGTAATGAAAAAATTAGAGTAAAAAAACAAAAAAAAAACAATTAGAGTAATGAACTCTAATTTATGTCATAGAACTTTTTCACAGTCGAAGTTTACTCTAATTTATTTAAGTACACCGTGAATCGTTATTAACCTTATGTACGCTATATCGGCACCCCAAAATTTTGACATTGATACCTTAAATATAATAAATTACACTATTTAAGGACGTGGACCATAATCTGCCACGTCTCCTGGCACTAAATTAGAATGAATGACGCTAATTTTTTCTTTACACTAATAATTTCTTTACGCTAATAACGATTCAAGGTGTACTCTATATTGGGTTATGTCGGCAATAAATTTCCGCGCTGAAATTATGAACACTAAATTACGTAGATGTACAGAATCTGTCAGTCCGTATAGTTTTGACGTCATTATGACGTTAGTATTATTTGTCGCGCTGAATGTCAGCTGATGTTCACACTGACGACGATGCTGTCGATGGACGAGAGTTATGCGAACGGCTTTTTTTTCGATGTGATTGATTTTTCGTTTAGTGCGATTTCACGTGCGAGCGCGATTGTATTAAATCATTATTTGTACCTTTTTACTTTAAAAAGTACAATTTTGCACGGTCGAACGTCGTCCGTACTCCACGCTATTTAAAACGAACCTATATTACAATTTTGTTACGCTAATTAAACTTACCTAAATTAGAATAATGAAAAAATTAGAATCATTTACTCTATTTGATGTAATAAAGTCGAAATTTCGAGCGACCGAATTAGAGTAATTTACTCTAATTACGATTCGCGGTGTATAGTCTGTGTTCCCATGATCGGCGTTCGAACACGTGTGAACAGGTTCGCGCAATTGTTCCGAGTCATAAACCCTAGTCATTGTTACCCCTGTACACCGTGTATCGCTATTAGTGCTGATAATTTTTGGGCCACTAAAAACATGTTTTCTCCGTACACACTTGTCCGATTTCTAATTCGATACCGCCAATCTCTAGCTAAGAATCTTATACTTCGATCGTGACTGTCAGATCCACAATCCGACGTGTGTGTACGGAGAAAAAATGTTTTAAGTGGCGAAAAAAACATCAACCCCAATAGCGATTCACGGTGTACTGTACAGTACACCGCCAATCGTTATTAGCGTGTAAGTTTTTTTAGCGTATAAAAATAATTACCGTGGTGTACGCTATTTAAGAATTTGAAAATTTTCGAAGAAATCGTCTATTCTAATTAGGAATTAGGGTTTTTTTTAAATAATGTGGAAAACTCTATTTGAGAATAAAAAAAAAAAAAAGCGGGACGGAATTAGCGTACACAACGCTAATAACGATTGGCGGTGTAGTGAACCGTATCTGAATGCGCCTTCCGTGTCCACTCAGTTTCACAGTTTCACTTGTCGACGCCGTTATTTGACACCTTGTAATCTTTTATATACGCTGTAGGAAATAACGAGCAGTTAAGGTACGACTGGCATCTTCCGTACACTACACTATTTAAACCCCTCCTGAACTTGTAATAGACACTTAGGGCACTTTCCCATGTGCTAAAGTTACAGTTATTTTCTGTCGTTTTCCTTTATAACTTGGAAAAAAAGGAAAAAATCTGCAGCCGTACCAAAAAATTCAAATTACCACCGTACAAGTTGCATTCCATTAAAACTTTAGTTGTACTGCAGTTTGTCGTCTATCGCGATGCAATTTATCGTTTAGCGAGTTTCGACCCACTTTCGCATACTTCTATATCATCTTCAAACTTTATATAAAATCACCTCGCGAGTGAATTTTAAATAAAGTTCCACGACGTGGGCGAATATGCATATGATTTCGTACGCGTCGAAGGCTTTTGACAAAATTTTCCTCAAAAAAAAAACCCACAACGCGTTTACAGCCTGTACGTACTTTTTTTCGTGCACCTTTTTCCGTACAGAGGAAGTGGAGGGGTCTCGACCAACGGACGCCATTTCGCAAAAGCGAATTTTGTGAAGGCGCGCCTCTCTCTCTCTCCCTCTCCCACTACCGCGTCTATCTCACAACTTTTGCAACGAAAAATGTCTATAATGGTATCAAATGAAAGATATGTGAAAACGATTTCTTTTTACTATCTTTGAGCGTATTTTGATGGCAAGTAGAGTAGGAAAAGATAAAAAACAACAATCGAGAAATCATGGCGGAAAGTTTTAAAAGTTGTGACGTGGGCGCTGTCATAGTTGAGCGTGACACACGTGACGTCACAATGTCACAAACCCTAAACATCTGCAATTCCTCCATGTCGACAATGTGGCGTGCAGATATATTGCGAAGTGACAAAAACTGTTCAACGTGCGGGTGGACGTCTGAAATCGAAATAGAGTGGAAGTTTCACAACATTTTGTGTACCATTTATGTGTCACATGTTTCATACACGTCTACGCTTGTCACTTTTTGAAGTAACATGTTATTTGCGAATACATTGAAATGCTTATAAAGATGTACGAGAATATTCGCTAGAAACAAAGTTGCACGATTAAAGTTTCAGTTACATGGGAAAGTGCCCTGATTAAATTGCAACGTTGTGTGACCCTAGAGACCGATTAGTTTTGGTTCGACCCAAACGAAAGCGATAGAAACTGACGTTTGGATCTACACGAGTACGTTAACGCCGTAATTATAAAAAGTACGTAAAGGTAGAATTTCCAATGGGAGGTTGTACCTGGCCGCCAGGGGCGGGCCGACGGGAAAATACTTATATAGGATGAACCGAGGAGGCGTGGGCTACAGTAAAGACGGGCCGTTGTTTTACTTAAATCAAACAGTTTGAGCCACTTCACGTGAACCCTTTCGGTTCGGTTTTGCAAGTTCGATTTCCACTTCCAAACTCAACCCTTCGTTTAGTTCTACAAATAAACCGAACAGAACCAAACCGAACTGGGACGAGTGCTGCTTTGACTTGACTTTGCATGAAGAATTGTACTTCTTCTTCGTACTATCAAAAGCGAAACCAACGTATGTTTTTGGAAATAAACCAGTGTCAACCAAATTCTTTGGAAAATTGAACCTTGTATGGACACGATCTCTTTTATGGTGTACCAAATCGAACATTTTTTTGTCTATAATCAATATGTGATTTCTTAAAGGGTCTCAAAATTTGAAAGGGGGACTCAAAATGATGATATATTTTTTTGGGATGGATTTATAGGGTACCAACAATTAAAATCATAGGCAATTTGCTGGAAGTTTAATAATAGGGCTACTAACGACATACCTATATTGTTAACTAAAGACCTAGATGTTGTACTATGACATGAAGAGTTAATGTACTACAAGTAAGTCAAGTTTTACCTTGCTAAAATTTTTGATAATGTTTGCCGCCTACAATTTTTTAATCTAAAATTTACGCACAAAATTGTGCAAATGACCAACTAATTTGCAAGCTTCGATCGTAAGTCCTACAGAATACAAACCTTATCGCTACAAAATGTAGTGTAAAATTTATGAAATTACACAAAGTGCCGGTGACTTATAAGGAAAGCTCGACTTATAAAACGAGAGAAAAAAATTCATTTATAAAGTAAGTTGGTAAGTATTAACAGGTTGTAATTTCATTTTACGATATTAAGGAAGTAAAAACAGTCGTATGGTACCATTTTGCAACGACAATTTCACAATTTCTATCCATGATTCTTCAAAAAGTGAAACTAACGACGAACATAGAGATCCTCTTTGATACATAAAAGAAAAAATGAACAAGTTCAATTTGTCATGCCGCATCTCGTCGGCCATTTTAGTTGTTTATATTTAGGTGTTAGGACGGGCAGTCGATACACTAATTTGTATTTGGATGTTATTTGGGTTTCGTAAGACTATACGACGTGTACCGTACGACCTACATTCTCTGTAATTTCCGCGATGATGATTTGGACCGTACCCGCGGTCCTACCGTACGACGTATATTTCCTGCGATTTCCGCCAATAGTTTATTTGAATATTTCGCGTCAAGCGGTACGACTTACGTCGACCGGAATTCCCGCAGCCACAAATTGGACCGTACTTACGGTCCTATTGTACCTGTTTTTATTTCCCAAATTTGCGACGACAATGAATCGGGTCGATTCACGTTGACCGTACTTATTTCTTTTTTTCCAAGATTTTTCGCCGACAACTTACGTTAAACTTCACAACGGTACAAATAAACTTACCGTACTATATACATTTTCCGCGATTCTCGTCGACGACAATTTTGATCATTTCACGGCTATCGTACAAGCTTCCATTTCCTTGAATCCCGACCGACAACAAATTTTAATCATTTCGCGTGGAGTACCATCTTGGCCGTCGACACAAAGTATGCGATTTTTGTAATATCACATCTGGACCGTCGACGCAAGTGAGAGACAAATCGGCTGGACCGTCGACGCAAGTGAGAGACAAATCGGCTGTCAGTTTTGACGAAGCGACGTGATTGGACCATTTTAAGTCGTGAACCATTTGGAGGTTCACGCATTCACATGTAGATAGGAAGGGTTTTAATCCGTAGGTTATAGATTTTGTAACGTAGAGCATAGGATTTCGGCCTCTTGTTGGTTGAATCCAAACAAGACGCAAATACTTACATAGCACGCTGTACTCTGATTGGTTTGTTTTCACTAGGCGTAGTTTTTGTTACTTAGTTGATTTCGGATCATTTCATGCACACAATTTTCAAGTGCAGGAATTATTCATTTTATTTATTTTCAGTATTGAGGATTTTCTGCAGCCATCTTTTTATTTGTAAAATTGTCCGGACAGCTTAGAGGCGATTTTCTGCCTTTGCGTGAAGCGTCTAGTTTTGTATTACATTATCAATATCTTATAAAGCCTTACAAATTAATCTATACGGCTTCGGCCAAGACCTACACGGTTTCCCTTCACTTTTCTCGTCCTTTTGAGTGGATTTCGACCGCGTTCTCAAGACACAAACTTCTTTTCCCGGCTGTGGTTGAGCTTTTATTAGTGTGGAAGTTGCATGTTGGGATTATTGCTTTGTTGTTTTTATTTCTTGTGAGTGTATTTATTTCAATTTGCTTATGCGCATCTTTTGAGTTTGGCTATCTCAAACATCATAAGTGTCGGGCATATTGTCATTTTCAATTTGTTGTTTGTCTTTCTCGGTTGTTTATGCTTTGATTTGTTTTATTTAAGTATAAATTCAGATTATCCTTGATAAGATAACTCCTGCAAGGAATATAAATAGACCATGGGGCCTAGTGATCATCCATCGGCTTAGTATTCCTGCACTTGAAAATTGTCGTATTTTCTTTTCTCGCTTGTTTGTTTTTATTTCAATTTCGGTTTTCTTTTTATCTAAAGAAAAAAAAAACAAAAATATTTAAAAAAAATCAAAAATATATATTTATATATACATTTCTACGAAAATTTATAAATAGCTTTACATATATAATTACCATTTGCTTATTAGTTGACGTTTTACTTTATTGGCCAATTTTCGGCCAAGGATATACTACGCTAACTTAAGTATTTGGTTTTTGTTTCCTCCATTTTCTTTGTTATATATATGGGGCATCGTTTGCTCACATTGAGTTATATTTCAATAAAGAGTGGAGTTAGTGGAGCGGATCCGTTCTTGGGAGCTCTGCAAAACTTCGGTTGTAGCGAACAACCGCAGTTCACCATTGGCAATCACCAGATTGGTAAGAGTGGTATGTAAGTATCACGATGCCTTGCGGGTACAGGCGCGTGCTAAGGTAGTCGGTTGATCGTATAGAGGGATCGTCGTTGGAGTGGATTAGTGTTAATCCACTTGTATTGAGCATTGCATTTGTCCAGCTTTCCCTGCTTGATATCTGGCCCTGAGGGGCCTTGGCTGAGTTTGCTTTGCCCGGAGTGGGATTTCTTCCATAGATCTTGCCGTTGGAGGCACTGGTTAGCTCTTTTGTGGATTATGCCGCATTAGATCTGCACTTGGGAGTGCTTGGATAGTAGTTATTTGCCTTTATAGATCTGGCCCTTTGGCCTTGTCCCCTTGTTTGCAGGGTAGAAGGTTTTGGTAATACGGCTTCTTGAAAGATCTGGCCATTGAGCCACTGTTAGAGATTGATTGGCTGATTGGACAAGAGAGTGGTGTGGCCTGGCATTTGAAGCATATCGGATAGATTGGTTTTGTTATCTGGTCATCATTTGGTGTTATCATTTTTTATGCTCATCGATTGGGATAATCTTGATTATCCTGTCGGAACCACTCGATCGTCGGCCTAGTTTAGGCCCACTGAATCCGGACCATCAGATTTATCTAGTCTTTTGGACCATCCTGTCCCAAATATCTCGGGTCAAATTTCCCCTTCGGTTCGATCTACTCTCACCTTGGTATCTTCCTTATCATCAGTCTCTTCCACGATTTTCGAAGAGGAATCTGACCACGATTCCCTTGACGAGTCGGATTCCGATTCATTATCTTTTTGGTTTCCACCAATTACCAATCGATTTTTACCCCCAAGCATTCTATTATTGGAAATGGCTTCCACATCCGAAGGAGGGGGGCGCCTTCATTTATATTTTTCAAGAATGAAAGACACCATGACTTTATCTCATTTTCGAATAGTATTCGATACCGAAATGCGTGATCTTGCATTTGGGTACCAAGATCGGTTCGACCTACGGGTCGCTTTCTCTCTTTTAGGCTGTTACCTTCGCGGTTCAACCCTTACTCTTTATCCCCGCAAGTATGATTCCTTACTTGCGATGACGGAGTTTTCTCCAACTTTCGTTGGGAGACCTGTTATTATAGGACAACCAGAAATTCCCTACCAACCGGCTATCCCGGAAGTCCTTGATCTCAACGGCGATGTTATTACAGCAGCAGTTGCGGAAATACCGCAACAGTTTGCTATTGCCGCACGTGCTGGAATACCACCACGACCAGCGATGACGATCCCTAGACTGGATCCGCTCTCTGTCATGTTTGATATATTGCAGGCGGAATACCGTATGCAAAACCCTGACCAAGTTCGTGAGTTAATGAACTTCGAACGGAAGTCAGGAGAGACTGCCCCTGCCATGCGTGCTCGTATGGAAGCTCTTCGTGAAGCATTGCCGGACTTAATGTCAGATGCTGAAGTTGTCCACAAATTTGTAGGACAGTTTTCGAGTCAGTCTAAGGAATTTATCCAGAGTCACCTGACTCAAACAAACGGCTTCAAGTTCACTTTCGACCAAGCTGCCCAGCACGCCTTTGAATACGAAATGCAAAATTATTGGTGGGAAGCCCATGACCTTCCTAAAGCGGTCTTGAAAGAAACGATTGTTCCACCGTGGAACAATCCTCGTCCTAACAACCGGCCTCTTAAAGTCCCGTCATGGGAACCCCACCTGTTGCTCCTGGAAACCGATTATGTTTTCGATGTGGGAAGGCGGGGCATGACGCCCGAATGTGTCCAGACAAAACCCTTACCTATATAGTGAAACTTTGAGACCTCCATAAGTCCTCAGAGTGGACAGTTTCCAAGAAGCCTCTAGGATAACCCTGACCCCTTTGTGTTTCAGCAAAAATAATTGCCACCCTGGCAGACAATAACGCTGACCAACTTCACCTTTGTGAAGGCAAGACTCCCTTGAGTCGCTGACCAACTTCACCGTTGTGAAGGCAAGACTCCCTTGAGTCGATGGCAAAAAGAATCTCTGAATTTGCTCCCCTGAGTAGTAAGTGATGGAGGGTCAAAGTTGACCTTTTGTACAGGAGCTCTCTGAGAGAGAGGGTACTACCTACCAAATTTTCTAAGTCCTAAATCCCTCTCTAAACCCTCTACTACTAGTGTACGGCACCAATAAGATTACTGTGTTGTACATAAAAGTACAGGTGCCGATGTACTTTCTGTACGGCCATCTTACAGCATGGCTGAAATGTTGACGCCTGCCATATCCGGATTAGTTCCCATATTCTCCGGAGATGCCGTAAGCCAATTACGTCGTGCCACGTGGTGCTTGACGTGGCGCTGATTGTAAAACGCCAAAGCGCCTATCCCGCGATCTCCGTGCCTATCGTGGCTGTTCGATTATAACCCGCATTTGATTCAAACCGTCGAAAATCAACGCGCGGTATTTGTTTCGTCATCGAAACAAATGCGCGGTACTTATTTCGAGAAGAACTGTACGCCGTACGTATGTTTTAACTGTGTCTATGTTACATGTTTGTTCACGCTGTTAAATGAATTTACGTAATCGTAAAGATTTAAAAATCTACCATACCGTATATGTCTCAACATCGATCCTAGACTACAAGATAGAAATACCGTCTATATCTGGCTTGACGGACGATAGGTACCAGGATCAAATCCTGGTTCCGTCAAGTATACTTTGGTAAACCTACCAAAATCTACCGCCTGTCTCTCTATCTTTAAACAACGTAGGCAACCATGGCTCTCGCTCCCTCTTTAACCTTCAGTGACTGCAACAAGTGTGGGAGCTGAAGAAAGGAGTTAGAGGCAGACTGCTTCGGCTTCTTTTCTGCATTTCATTTTAGACCTAAAAAATACTAAAAGAACCATTAATTTCTACAGTTTACAAACTGTTCGTGATGGAACATCGACTCAATTAACCCGGCCTGTAGAATTGGTCGTACGATTACAGAAACGATTGATGGAACCTGACCCTTAAAGGTAGACGCCGCAAAGTGTAACCGACAAAAAAACACTAACTATGTAATTCATATAATTTCTTGTTTGGGGTTTGGTTACATCACAAGGTCTTTGTAATAGTACGGTCATCAAAATTTCTGTATTATAGAGACCTCGGTTACATCGCGTATCGTCTGTAAACAAGTCTTTACATACGTGTTCTGATTTGAGTGGTTGATTGGACCATTTTCGTATGGAAATCCGTACTTGCGTATTACGTACGTGTACTTCGCAAGTGTACCGCGTCAATGTACCCCAGAGATCTCCTTCACTGAGATCTCCTTCACTCTGCTAACTTTCTGGAAAAAAAAGTATTTCTTTTCGGCAAAGATTTTACGGTCACCTTCTTCGAAGGAACGTGACTTTGGAGACATGTGAAAATTTTCAATTTTTTTTTTGTTAATGCTACGATACATTAGCGATACGATATATTGGCGATATATCGGGATACTTTGATTTTCGATATATTTAAGCGATATATCGATTATTGGGTACCTGAAATTCGATATATATCAAATATTGGCAAACAGTCCTCGATATCCAACACTAGTAAAAAAGACCCCGACAGAGAGCCCATTAGTGTTTACCGTCAAATTTCCTCGGTCCAACCAAAAGGCAACATTTTTAGACTTAAAGTGTAGGCGAAACAGCTTACGTAGAAATTATGCGTGTTCAAATTTCTAACGATGAAGGGTGACCTTCCATTTGCGAAAGAGTGGGGTTTTTTACTGAAGGTTGTACCGTATCGTACAGGTTCGTACCATTTTTATTTTTTTCAAGGAAAACATCATTACAGAAAAATGTCCAAGGTTGTTGACATAATTTCGGATTTGTCGCATGCTATTACATTTTTTATCCGAGACGCCACGTCACTAACCCTACAGTTTGCGCACAAGGAGGACAGTTCTCAAAGACAGAACGAGTAAAAATGGGCCGCGTAGAAATGGAAAAAAAATCCATGATGATTGCACGTGTATGTGCGTACATGTCTTTATGGCCATGTGCCTTCCGCCAGGGTGGCTGCGAATCCGCTAAAATTATCTTGTCACGCTCCCACCATCAAAGTTCGCCGCCGCCATTTTGTCGTTGCGTTTTGAAATTTTGGGTAGTACATTTATTGCCCTCTGTTATTGAGTATTTTCTAGGTCTGTATTAGGTTAGAAAAAGAGCAGAGGCAGTCTGCCTTTGACTCCCTTCTCCAAGCCCCCACACTTGTTGTAGTCACTGAAGGCTGGATAGGGAGCTAGAGCCATGGCTGCCTAGGCTCTCTAGAGAAGACAGGGGGTGAAATAGGTAGACTTATCAAAAGTTTGTTGACGGACCAAGGAATTGATCCTGGTACCTGCCGTCCGTCAATCCGCATTATCCGTTAGCTCTAGCCGTTAAGTCTAGGACAGATATTACGATATATAGGGTTTGATAAATATATAAATCGTTATATGTAGTTTAATCCGTTTAACGGCTAATAGATACTTAGTATATAGATACAGTTTGATTTAGTACGAAGTACGGTATGTGGACAGAACGGATACCGCGCATGTGTTTCGATAGCGAAACAAATACCGCGCATTTGTTTCAATAGCGAAACAAATACCGCGCGTCGAATTTCAGCGGCTAGGATTATAGCCGGTTTTGATCGGACGGCCACGATAGGCGCCGCGATCACGGAAAAGGCATTTTTGGCGTTTTACGGTCTTTGCCACGTCAGATGACACGTGGCGTGATAACATTTGACTACGGGAATTCCGAAGATTACTGGAACTAATCCTGATTTGACACGTGTCGACATTTTGGCCATGTCGTACAATGACCGTACATAAAGTACACCGGCACCTATACTTTTCTGTACGACACAGTAATTTGATTAGTGCCGTACTTCAGTAGATAGAGTTTTAGAGAGGGAATAAGACTTAGAAAATTTTGGGTAGGCAGCTCCCTCTCCCAGAGAGCACTCTGTATAAATGGCAAACTTTGGCCAGCCATAACTATCAATTTACTTGACCATTTTTAGTGATTCTTTTTGCTGCGGACTCACGAGAGTCCAGGCTACACATGGGTGTAGTCGGTCAGAGTTTTTGTCTGCCAGGGTGGCTGCATTTATAAGGGAAAGTCAAAGTGGGTGAATGTGTCCAAATCTCATATTCTAACTTTGCATTCTGTGGTGGAACTGAGCACACAAAAAGTGTTATTTCACAGGGGTGAATCTATATTGGGATTGTGACTGTCAAGGGGTCAGTCATTTGGGTTTATATTAACTTGGAGTCGGCACTATCTAGATTAGCTTTTTTTGGATCTGCATACTTTGAGGGCCAATGGAGGTCTCAGAGTTTCAGGTTAGGGGCCCACCATCTAGGGTGCCTATGTTCGATGGAATAGACTTCACCTATTGGGAGTTGACAATGGCGGGATTGGTTTTTGAGAAACATTTATGGGGAATTGTTTCGGGACAAGTGAGATGTCCGCCACCTGACTTTGGAGGAGCTTACTATGGAGATTCATCTGAGGCTGCCCAGAATATCAACCGGAGCTCAGATGCAACTGAAGGTGAAGGGAAAAATCTTTCCGTGGATAGGGAAATAGGGGAGAAGGAAAAAGGGACACATATGGTGAGGGGAGCTAGGCTCTCAGCTATGGTACCACATGTAGGGATTAAAACTGAAGAAAATGACACAAAAATATGGGAATACAAAAACACTATAGCAAAACATCTCATACTTAGATATGTGTCTAAGTCGATAGCTATCACTCTTTTAAGTCTAAACAAAGCTTCAAAGATATGTGAAGCACTAATTCAGATTTATAAGAGTGAGACTATTCAGAGGCAGCAATTAGTAAAACAGGAAATAGATGCCTACGTTTATAAAGGCGGTAGCATGATAGAGTTTTGCAATGATATTGCTGCGTTATACGTTGAGCTTACTATTGCGGGATATGTAGAATCTGAGGAGAGTAAGATTAATACACTACTTATGAAACTCCCAGATGAGTACGAAAACATCATTTGTCGTATGCAGGCAATGGATGGCTCCTCATGGACTTGGAGCTTTACCATGGGGATAATTCTTGTGAAGGAAAGCACTTTGGAGCTTCGTAGGGGAAAGGACAGGGTCAATGCATTTTCAGCTGGTGGTGATTGGCGGAAGCGTGATGAGAGGAACGGCGGTAACGAGCGGAAGCGTGATGAGAGGAACGGTGGTGACGAGCGGAAGCGTGATGAGAGAAAGAAAGACAAAGGTAAACCTTATCAGAACTTTGGTGGAAAGAGAGGGAGAGGAAAAGAAAGGGGAGCTTTGAAAAAGGGGGCTTGCTTCTTTTGTAGGGAACCGGGTCATTATATGGAGGAATGCCTTTGTTTGGAAAAACTTAGAAGTTGGAATGTGGATGAGGAGGAAAAAGGGGAAGAGGAGAAAGAGGATGAAGATATTTTAGAGCTTCTCCGGATTAGTAGTATGTAAAAGCACACAGTAATTGAACGAAGGCAACTGTGTGCTTTTGGAGGTATAAGGGAAGTAAAGAGAGAGGAGGTACTTGAGGATGTCGAGGAGTGTAGAGTGTATGACTTAGAAATGAGAAAGTCAGTTCTAGGATCCATAAGTGAAAACGGGAAAGATAAAATTAATCAGGATAATTTTATAGATAATAGGGAACCACAAAATTGGTCGGAAAGGGAGACTTCAACGGATTCTGAGGAAAGGGGAGAAGTGAAACTCGGAGAGGTTTCAAAGGATAGGGGAGAAGAGAAATATTTGATTAAAGGTTTAGGGGAGAAGAAATATTTATTGGGAATTAAATTAGAAAGTAATAGTGGAAAGAATTCCATGGGAGAGAGTGAGGGAAGTTCAGAAAATGGGGTAATTACCATGGATAAAAATATGAGTACGAAAGATGTAGATCTTATGAGGAACTTAGTGGGGACTAGTGTTTTTTGGGAATATTTGGGGGTGGATGGATTTGACATCACTACTTGGTGTGACGTCACTTGTGAAGATGTGCTTGTAAAAGGGTTAGCATCTGGGTGTTTGTTGCAGATTGGAAATGGGGCTGGCTGTTTGGATCGCAAGAGGGAAATCGATTTGTGTGTGGATGAAAGAGTGATGAAGTGGATAAAATCTTTGCTCGGATTTATGAAAAATGGGATGTTAAATAAAATGTGTGATGCAATTATCATTTCAGTTCATTTAATGCACTATGTTAAAGTTTTATGAAAGGAAAAGGAAAAAGGAAAAAAAAAAGAAAAAAAAGGGAGGGGGTGTTTGTTTACTTGTTTGTGGAAGTTGAAAGAAAATAGACTAGAAAATAAAGGGAGTGTTGATATTTGAGTATTTTCTAGGTCTGTATTAGGATAGAAAAAGAGCTGAGGCGGTCTGCCTC
Source organism: Zygnema cylindricum (assembly GCA_037447655.1). Classification (NCBI taxonomy): domain Eukaryota; kingdom Viridiplantae; phylum Streptophyta; class Zygnematophyceae; order Zygnematales; family Zygnemataceae; genus Zygnema; species Zygnema cylindricum. Next base: position 22,068 of record JBBHKE010000525.1, on the reverse strand, counting down.
TAACTCCCCTATCCAAGCCCCCACACTTGTTGTAGTCATTGAAGGCTGGATAGGGAGCTAGAGCCATGGCTGCCTAGGCTCTCTAGAGAAGACAAGGGGTGAAATAGGTAGACTTACCAAAAGTTAGTTGACGGACCCAGGAATTGATCCTGGTACCTGCCGTCCGTCAATCCGCATTAGCCGTTAGCTCTAGCTGTTAAGTCTAGGACAGATATTACGATATGTAGGGTTTGATAAATATATAAATCGTTATATGTAGATTAATCCGTTTAACGGCTAATAGATACTTAGTACATAGATACAGTTTGATTTAGTACGAAGTACGGTATATGGACAGAACGAATACCGCGCATTTGTTTCGATAGCGAAACAAATACCGCACATTTGTTTCGATAGCGAAACAAATACCGCGCGTCGAATTTCAGCGGCTAGGATTATAGCCGGTTTTGATCGGACGGCCACGATAGGCGCCGCGATCACGGAAAAGGCATTTTTGGCGTTTTACGGTCTTTGCCACGTCAGATGACACGTGGCGTGATAACATTTGACTACGGGAATTCCAAAGATTACAGGAACTAATCCTGATTTGACACGTGTCGACATTTTGGCCATGTCGTACAACGGCCGTACATAAAGTACATCGGCACTTGTACTTTTCTGTACGACATAGTAATTTGATTGGTGCCGTACTTCAGTAGATAGAGTTTTAGAGAGGGAATAGGACTTAGAAAATTTTGGGTAGGCAGTTGCCTCTCCCAGAGAGCACTCTGTATAAATTGCAAACTTTGGCCAGCCGTAACTATCAATTTACTTGACCATTTTCGGTGATTCTTTTTGCTGCGGACTCACGGGAGTCCACGCTTCACAGGGGTGTAGTCGGTCAGAGTTTTTGTCTGCCAGGGTGGCTGCATTTATAAGGGAAAGTCAAAGTGGGTGAATGTGTCCAAATCTCATATTCTAACTTTGCATTCTGTGGTGGAACTGAGCACACAGAAAGTGTTATTTCACAGGGGTGAATCTATATTGGGATTGTGACTGTCAAGGGGTCAGTCATTTGGGTTTATATTAACTTGGATTCGGCACTATCTAGATTAACTTCTTTTGGATCTGCATACTCTGAGGGCCAATGTAGGTCTCAGAGTTTTAGGTTAGGGGCCCACCATCTAGGGTGCCTATGTTCGATGGAACAGACTTCACCTATTGGGAGTTGACAATGGCGGGATTGGTTTTTGAGAAACATTTATGGGGAATTGTTTCGAGACAAGTGAGATGTCCGCCACCTGGCTTTGGAGGAGCTTACTATGGAGATTCATCTGAGGCTGCCCAGAATATCAACCGGAGCTCAGATGCAACGGAAGGTGAAGGGAAAAATCTTTCCGTGGATAGGGAAATATGGGAGAAGGAAAAAGGGACACCTATGGTGAGGGGAGCTAGGCTCTCAGCTATGGTACCACATGTAGGGATTAAAACTGAAGAAAATGACACAAAAATATGGGAATACAAAAACACTATAGCAAAACATCTCATACTTAGATATGTGTCTAAGTCGATAGCTATCACTCTTTTAAGTCTAACCAAAGCTTCAAAGATATGGGAAGCACTAATTCAGATTTATAAGAGTGAGACTATTCCGAGGCAGCAATTAGTAAAACAGGAAATAGATGCCTACGTTTATAAAGGCGGTAGCATGATAGAGTTTTGCAATGATATTGCTGCATTATACGTTGAGCTTACTACTGCGGGATATGTAGAATCTGAGGAGAGTAAGATTAATACACTACTTATGAAACTCCCAGATGAGTACGAAAACATCATTTGTCATATGCAGGCAATGGATGGCTCCTCATGGACTTGGAGCTTTACCATGGGGATAATTCTTGTGAAGGAAAGCACTTTGGAGCTTCGTAGGGGAAAGGACAGGGTCAATGCATTTTCAGCTGGTGGTGATTGGCGGAAGCGTGATGAGAGGAACGGCGGTAACGAGCGGAAGCGTGATGAGAGGAACGGTGGTGACGAGCGGAAGCGTGATGAGAGAAAGAAAGACAAAGGTAAACCTTATCGGAACTTTGGTGGAAAGAGAGGGAGAGGAAAAGAAAGGGGAGCTTTGAAAAAGGGGGCTTGCTTCTTTTGTAGGGAACCGGGTCACTATATGGAGGAATGCCCTTGTTTTGGAAAAACTTAGAAGTTGGAATGTGGATGAGGAGGAAAAAGGGGAAGAGGAGAAAGAGGATGAAGATATTTTAGAGCTTCTCCGGATTAGTAGTTTTGAAAAGCACACAGTAATTGCACAAAGGCAACAGTGTGCTTTTGGAGGTATAAGGGAAGTAAAGAGAGAGGAGGTACTTGAGGATGTCGAGGAGTGTAGAGTGTATGACTTAGAAATGAGAAAGTCAGTTCTAGGATCCATAAGTGAAAACGGGAAAGATAAAATTAATCAAGATAATTTTATAGATAATAGGGAACCAGAAAACTGGTCGGAAAGGGAGACTTCAACGGATTCTGAGGAAAGGGGAGAAGTGAAACTCGGAGAGGTTTCAAAGGATAGGGGAGAAGAGAAATATTTGATTAAAGGTTTAGGGGAGAAGAAATATTTATTGGGAATTAAATTAGAAAGTAATAGTGGAAAGAATTCCATGGGAGAGAGTGAGGGAAGTTCAGAAAATGGGGTAATTACCATGGATAAAAATATGAGTACGAAAGATGTAGATCTTATGAGGAACTTAGTGGGGACTAGTGTTTTTTGGGAATATTTGGGGGTGGACGGATTTGACATCACTACTTGGTGTGACGTCACTTGTGAAGATGTGCTTGTAAAAGGGTTAGCATCTGGGTGTTTGTTGCAGATTGGAAATGGGGCTGGCTGTTTGGATCGCAAGAGGGAAATCGATTTGTGTGTGGATGAAAGAGTGATGAAGTGGATAAAATCTTTGCTCGGATTTATGAAAAATGGGATGTTAAATAAAATGTGTGATGCAATTATCATTTCAGTTCATTTAATGCACTATGTTAAATACTTAAGTTTTATGAAAGGAAAAGGAAAAAGGAAAAAGAAAAAAAAAAAGGGAGGGGGTGTTTGTTTACTTGTTTGTGGAAGTTGAAAGAAAATAGACTAGAAAATAAAGGGAGTGTTGATATTTGAGTATTTTCTAGGTCTGTAGTAGGATAGAAAAAGAGCTGAGGCGGTCTGCCTCTAACTCCCCTATCCAAGCCCCCACACTTGTTGTAGTCATTGAAGGCTGGATAGGGAGCTAGAGCCATGGCTGCCTAGGCTCTCTAGAGAAGACAAGGGGTGAAATAGGTAGACTTACCAAAAGTTAGTTGACGGACCCAGGAATTGATCCTGGTACCTGCCGTCCGTCAATCCGCATTAGCCGTTAGCTCTAGCTGTTAAGTCTAGGACAGATATTACGATATGTAGGGTTTGATAAATATATAAATCGTTATATGTAGATTAATCCGTTTAACGGCTAATAGATACTTAGTACATAGATACAGTTTGATTTAGTACTAAGTACGGTATATGGACAGAACGAATACCGCGCATTTGTTTCGATAGCGAAACAAATACCGCACATTTGTTTCGATAGCGAAACAAATACCGCGCGTCGAATTTCAGCGGCTAGGATTATAGCCGGTTTTGATCGGACGGCCACGATAGGCACCGCGATCACGGAAAAGGCATTTTTGGCGTTTTACGGTCTTTGCCACGTCAGATGACACGTGGCGTGATAACATTTGACTACGGGAATTTCGAAGATTACAGGAACTAATCCTGATTTGACACGTGTCGACATTTTGGCCATGTCGTACAACGGCCGTACATAAAGTACATCGGCACTTGTACTTTTCTGTACGACATAGTAATTTGATTGGTGCCGTACTTCAGTAGATAGAGTTTTAGAGAGGGAATAGGACATAGAAAATTTTGGGTAGGCAGTTGCCTCTCCCAGAGAGCACTCTGTATAAATGGCAAACTTTGGCCAGCCATAACTATCAATTTACTTGACCATTTTCAGTGATTCTTTTTGCTGCGGACTCACGGGAGTCCAGGCTACACATGGGTGTAGTCGGTCAGAGTTTTTGTCTGCCAGGGTGGCTGCATTTATAAGGGAAAGTCAAAGTGGGTGAATGTGTCCAAATCTCATATTCTAACTTTGCATTCTGTGGTGGAACTGAGCACACAGAAAGTGTTATTTCACAGGGGTGAATCTATATTGGGATTGTGACTCTCAAGGGGTCAGTCATTTGGGTTTATATTAACTTGGAGTCGGCACTATCTAGATTAACTTCTTTTGGATCTGCATACTCTGAGGGCCAATGTAGGTCTCAGAGTTTCAGGTTAGGGGCCCACCATCTAGGGTGCCTATGTTCGATGGAACAGACTTCACCTATTGGGAGTTGACAATGGCGGGATTGGTTTTTGAGAAACATTTATGGGGAATTGTTTCGAGACAAGTGAGATGTCCGCCACCTGGCTTTGGAGGAGCTTACTATGGAGATTCATCTGAGGCTGCCCAGAATATCAACCGGAGCTCAGATGCAACGGAAGGTGAAGGGAAAAATCTTTCCGTGGATAGGGAAATATGGGAGAAGGAAAAAGGGACACCTATGGTGAGGGGAGCTAGGCTCTCAGCTATGGTACCACATGTAGGGATTAAAACTGAAGAAAATGACACAAAAATATGGGAATACAAAAACACTATAGCAAAACATCTCATACTTAGATATGTGTCTAAGTCGATAGCTATCACTCTTTTAAGTCTAACCAAAGCTTCAAAGATATGGGAAGCACTAATTCAGATTTATTGAGCTGAAATAATAATTACATCATACATTTTATTTTGCTTGCCATTTTTCATAAATTCGAGAAAGAAATTTATCCACCTCATCTCTTTTCCATCCACTCGAAACCTAATTTCCCTCTTGCAATTCAAACAGCCATCCCCATCTCCAATCTGCAACACACACCCAAATGCTAACCCTTTTACAGGCACACCTTTATAAATGCCATCACTCCCATTAGTGGTGTCAAATCCGTTACCCCACAAATTTTCCCAAACAACAAGTGTCCCCACTAAGTTCCTCATAAGATCTACGTCTTATGTACTCATATTTTTATTCATGATACTAACCCCATTTTCTAAACTTTCCTCACTCTCTCCCATGGAATTCTTTCCGCTATCACTTTCTATTTTTATTCCCAATAAATGTTTCTCCTCCCCTAAACCTTTCATTAAATATTCCTCTTCTCCCCTATCTTTTAAAACCCGCTCTAGATTTACTTCTCCCCTTTCTTTGGAATCCGTTGAAGCCTCCGTTTCCGACCAGTTTTCTGTTTCCAAAATATCTATAAAATAATCCTCATTACTTTCATCTTTCCCGTGTTCACGTATGGATCCTAGAACTGACTTTCTCATTTCTAAGTCATACACTACACTTCTCGACATCCTCAAGTACCTCCTCTCTCTTACCTTCCCTTATACCTCCAAAAGCAAAATGTTACTTCCGTGGAATTTATGTGTGCTTTTCTCTTTTCCCCATACTACAGATGCGGAAAAGCTCCAACATATCTTCATCCTCTTTCACCTTTCCCCCTTCTTCCTCCTCATCCACATTCCAACTTATTAGTTCTTCCAAACAAGGGCATTCCTCCATATAGTGACCCGGTTCCCTACAAAAGAAGCAAACCCTTTTTTTCGAAGCTCCACTTTCTTTTCCTCTCCCTCTCTTTCCACCAAAGTTTGGATAAGGTTTACCTTTGTCTTTCTTCCCCTCATCACGCTTACGCTCGTCACCACCGTTCCTCTCATCACGCTTCGGCCAATCACCGCCGTTCCTCTCATCACGCTTCCGCCAATCACCACCAGCTGTAAATGCATTCACCCTGTCACTTCCCCTACGAAGCTCCAAAGTGCTTTCCCTCAATGGAATTATCCCCATGGTAAAGCTCTAAGTACATGAGGAGCCATCCATTGCCTGCATACGACAAGTGATTTCGTACTCATCTGGGAGTTTCATGAGTAGAGTATTAATCTTCCTCTCCTCGGATTTTACATATCCCGCACTAGCAAGCTCAATATGTAATTCAGCAATATCATTGCAAAACTCCTTCATGCTACCGCCTTTATAAATATATGCCTCTATTTCCTATTTTACTAACTGCTGCCTCTGTATAGTCTCACTCTTATAAATCTGAATTATTGTTTCCCAGATTTCCGAAGACAAAAGAGTGATAGCTATGGACTTAGACACATATCTAAGAATGAGATGTTTTGCTAAAGTGTTTTTATATTCCCAAAATTTTCTGTCATTTTCTTCACTTTTTTGTTCAGTTATAACCCCCACAAGTGGAACCGTAGCCGAGAGCCTAGCTCCCCTCAGCATAGGTGTCCCTTTATCCTTCTCCCCTAATTCCTTTTCCACGGCAATGACTTTCCCTTCACCTTCCTTTGCACATGAACTCCGGTTGTTTTTCTGGGCAGCCCCAAATGATTCTCCATTGTGAGCTCCTCCAAAGCTCGGTGGCGGACACCTCACTTGTCCGGAAACAATTCCCCTTAAGTGCTCCTCGAAAAGGAATCCCTCCATCGTAAACCCCCAGTAAGTGAAGTCTTTTCCATCAAACATAGGCACCCTAGATGGCGGGCCCATAACCTGAAACTCTGTGTGCTCTATCGCCCACAAAAATCGCAGATCCAAAAGAAGCTAATCTAGATAGTGCCGACTCAACCTTGATATAAACTCAAATGATTGACCCCTTGACAATCAAAACCCCATTATAGCTTCAGGCCTGTGAAATAAGACTTTCTGTGTGCTCATTTCCACCACATAATGCAAAGATAGAATATGAGTTTTGGACACATTCACCCACTTTGAATTTCCCTTAGAAATTCACCCACCTTGGCAAACAAAAACTTTTACCGACTACACCATTGTGTAGGTTAGACTCTCTTGAGTCCGCAGCAAAAGGAATCACTGAATTTGCTCCCCTGAGCATCAAGTTATGGCTGGTCAAAGATGACCTTTAGTTCTCTTAGAGAGAGGTACCTAAATATCACTTAGTCTTGGTCCGCCTACTCACGACTACCTACTACTCAACCCTAGTCCAATAAGAACACTATATAGTACAAAAAGGTACGATAGGTGATGTACTCATTTTTGTACAACCATTGTACGACATGGTCTACAAGGTGACATTTGCCAAATCGTGATTACATTCTAACTAAAATACAAAAGTGAACAATTAATTACCTTTTTTCAACAATCTATTTATTTTTCCAATAAAGACATAGAAAATACATAAAGTTCAACAACTCCATCAAATTTTCCCGAATTCACCATTTTCTTAAGACTATCATAATTCATGTGTCCTAATCTTTTATGCCACAACTCATTATCAGATTGGACACTGGAGTAGAGAACATCTTTTTCCTTATATTCAACCATGTCCATCTGGTACATTTTGCTAGAATCTCTAGTACCTGTTACCGCTACTTTTCCTTTCTGCTAACAACCTGTTTACCTCATTTCAGAATGACTTCAAAGCCTTTGCTCTCCACTAATGATGTAGAAAAAATATTTTTTTTAAAGTCTATAACATACAAAACATTGTGAAGGGTTCTTTCTACCAACTTCCCTTCACGTCTACCATTATATATACATTACCCTGAGCTGAGGTTTGAACACTCATGCCACAAGCATAGTATATACTCTTTGGAGAGGTTTACTGCAGATTTGTAAAAACCGCCTTGTTCCAGCACATGTGGGCCGATGCTTCTGTGTCCATGATCCATCCTGCATCCTTGGGACCCTCCATGGCTGCGGCCATAGCAAATAACTCCGACTCCTCTTGCTCATTAAATCTCAGAGACTCATATGCATCGGTTGCAGAAGCTGAAAATTGAGCATTTCCACAGGTAGGATTTCCAGAAAAGCCTTTATGATATTGGCTTTGTTGCCAACCTGGCCTGTATAAACCTGTCTCATTAGGTTTTTTTCAGCTTAGGATAGTACTTGTATCCATGACCCTTCTCAGAACAATAGAAACACGCAGTAGAAGATTGTCTATTTGGCCTCTGATTAAACTGATTAAACTAATTCTGAATTTGGTTAAACTGATTCCTGTTATGATTAAACTGATTTCTTTTGTCAAAGTCTATGGCAAAAGCTTCAACCTTTCTTTCTCCTTTAAGGAGTTTAGTATTAGACTCTTTTTCCAATATAAGATTATATGCAAATTGAAATGACCAACTAGCTTTATCATGACTCTTTAACTGAGCAGACACACCTTTCATGCTACTAGGGAGACCTCTAATAAGCAAAGCTGCTTGTTGAACCTCACGAAATGACCCCTCAGCAAAAGAGTGTGCATCAATAAGTGCACGAAAATTGTCATAATACTCGACCATAGTTCCCCCCGAGTACTTGTATCCCCAAATTTTTCTAGCCACCAAGAGCTTCTCCTGAACATTTGCTTTCTCAAAAGCGGATTTAAGGGATGTCCAAATCTCCCTCGCCTTCTTCATTTTCAGTCGAGACGTGACCACATTTTCTGAAATAGAGGGGATTAGATTTTTCCTTGCCATTGAATTCTTTTTCGCCCAACTTGGATTTGTTTTGTCAAAGGAGCCATTCAAGACCCCCAATAAGTTAGCAGTTTCGAACAAAGATTCAACCATCGCCACCCAATACGCATACTTTTGGCCATTGAAGATAGGAATTCTTTACGAAAGGTCCAAAACCCGTTGTTCTACAACCACAGTTGCAGGAGGAGAACCAGTAGTAGTAGTGGAAGGAGACATGAAAGTAGCAGAAAACTATCAAGCACCTACTCAACAACCAACTTTCAACTTACACAAAATATGACTCAAAAGGCTAATATACGTCTAATGTCCCATAGTGATACACAAAAAAGTCAAATGACAATTCCCAAAATTACAGCCCAAATGACAGAGGAAATTATAAGATATGACTCCTCGAAGTTTCCCAAAAACTGCATTTAAAATGTCATAATCCCAAAACTGGATGATACAAAATTGTCTAAGTCTTAAACTATATACTCAAAGTGAGTATCTATTGGTCACACTAATACCGATGGCTGTACAACAGTACTATCCTAACAAACGACAAAGTATCCAGCCTGTAATTTAGTGTACCGTGAGTACCTCAAAAAACCTAATTATTATTTTCCAAAAAACCTTGTTAATGAAACACATATTTTTATTACATTAAACTACAAAACAATGTTAATCAAATATTTTCAAATGGTGGACCGTACAATAAACGTTCCAGGTGCTTAATCACGATGGTTACTAAAGTCCAGCCGACTGTCGTAGTGTAGTACGAAGCACCTGAGTGCTTCGTCACTTGTGGTCCCTTGTGAATCATGCTTCGTCACTTGTGGTCCCACGTGAATCCCATCCAACGACACAATTTGAAATCAATAATCATGAAACGTACCATACAAAACATTTCTGAAATATTCGGACGTTTCCAATCAATGATCATAAAAATGTCGCGTAGCATATATTTCCAAGATATCCGTACGATTCCAAAAATACCGACCATATATTTTTCGAAGTATCCGAACGAGATTCATTCTGTCTGATTCGACGATTCCAATTGTCTACTGCGTGATACTAGTAACTAACCTTTGCAGGCTTATAAAGTCTTTACAAAACATACCATGCAAAGTACTAATAACTAAAGTTTAACACAGCAACCTACCCTAAGTGCACCCTGGTGTTCACTGCTTCGTACTAAGTGTTCCCTGGTGTTCACTGCTTCGTGAGTCCACGAAGCATGATGTGATGCTGTCAGCCGACCTGAAATCATTGGTAGCACTAATTCGTGGACCTTGCAAATAACATGCCAGGTGGTAAACTTTTATAA